>JABASK010001052.1:0-10825 GCA_019776465.1 Rambutanura hunanensis | reverse complement strand
TAACTAATTATGCGCCCAGTGTAGTTATGTTACTTGTATAAAAATATTTATCCAAAAAAGTCTACATGACGAAGAATGAGGAAATTATATTTTTACATAAGGGACACTACTAAAGGTGCAATTTTTTGCAAAATTTTTTGTGATTTACGCAGAAATGGAATTATGGTAGAGAACTAGAGGGACGGTTAACTACGAAGCCGGCCATTGTTTCAATTTGAAAAGTTTCAATTGAAAAGTTTCAACTTAAAAGTTTCAACTAGAAAAGTTTCAATTGAAAAGTTTCAACTTAAAAGTTTCAACTAGAAAAGTTTCAATGGTGAATTGTTTCAACTAGAAAAGCTTCAACTCGAAAAGTTTCAACGGTGAATTGTTTCAACTAGGAAAAAGGTTCAACTGAACCTATTTTTTACTACTATTTACTTTGGTATTTACTAAATTCTTTTCGGTACAAGATATAGCGGAGATAACCTTAACCTTTACCCTTGGGCGATGCCGAAGGCATAGCCCAAAGTTATAGATTTAGGTTATCGTAGCGATAGTTAGGTTTTAATAGTCAGTCATACATGAATTTGTCCAGTTGAAACAATTCTCGGTTGAAACAATTCCCGGTTGAAACTTTTCTAGTTGAAGCTTTTCTAGTTGAAACAATTCACCGTTGAAACAATTCACCATTGAAACTTTTCTAGTTGAAACTTTTCAGTTGAAACTTTTCAAATTGAAACAATGGCCTAGACCCATCGTAACCCTGGTAACATTTCTTTAGAATCTATCCAAGTGCTCCTGCTTTGGGACGAAAGCTCGAAGCTAACTTGATATTAGGTAACATCAAAGTTAAATAGGTTAAAAGGAACGTTATGCGGTTAGGCTAGGTAACCTAACTTTTAACAATAGTTTCCTCTTTTTGCAGATGATCAGGTGACCATTCCTACTGGAACCATTGTCAATTTATTTCCTTACTTTTTACATCGAGATCCTCAAATATTTCCTGATCCAGAAAATTTTCTACCAGAAAGATTTTTTCCAGAAAATGCTCAAGGTCGACATCCTTTTGCATATGTTCCTTTTTCAGGTACGGTATTACTTTTTATTTTTTTTTATTCAAATTTTTAAAATAAATTTTATTTGTTGCAGCTGGACCACGGAATTGCGTTGGTAATAATTCTAACTACACTTTATGCTCTCTTCCATGGCATCTCCATAGTTTCAAAATTTCATGAAGTAAACTAAGAACTGGGAGTTAAAATATAATAATTTTTTTTTATTATTTAAAAAATTAAGGTCAAAAGTTTGCTATGAAGGAAATGAAAATAATCTTGGCTCAAGTTTTACAAAATTTTAATATCAAAGCTTTGGAAAAACGGGAAGACGTCCGAGTTTGTATGGATCTGGTCATTCGACCCATCAATGGTATACGTGTTAAGCTCAGTCGAAGACTTTAAACTTATTTTATTATCAAACATAAAAATGAGTTAAAATAAAAAAAAAAGAGAATTTTTTTTTAAAAAGATTTTGTAATTTACAAATTTTGAAATAATAATTAATAATTCACACTAATAGCACTCAAATTTAAGTAAAAATGCTTAACCTTCTCTTGTAGCTTGCATAAGGCGTAAGAAATAAACTTTTTTTTAATTAAACCTTATATTTTTTTGATTACAGAAAATAAAAAATTTCATTTTACGACTCATTTTGTCAAAATTTTTACTGAACTAAACACTTTTTTTTTATTAATTTCATTTTTCACGAATTGTTTTTTTTTAAATTAACTTTTATATAGAAGTTAATAAAACAGCGTCTTTTTGTTAAACTTAACAGAGTTTGTAAAATCCTTATGTAGTTTGCCTTATCCAATCAAGTTTGTCAAATGCAACGAAAATAACATTGTTTTTTTTATAAATTGGAGATTTGAAATAAAAAAAAATTATTTTGTTTTTACTGAAAGACACTCCCGCATGCTGGAACAAAAGTCATAGGGTATTTTTTGGGCAGTGCTCTTAATGCTACGGGGGTTGGGGGCGTTGACCTTAAGTACCACAACGCGTTACAAAGAAAAGTATTAGTTCTTCTTCTATTATTTTTTTTTTTAAAAAAAACTTTAGTTTAATACTTAGCACTAAGTACACAAATAGTTGCTTAAGTAGAACAATTGTTACAACATCAATAAATTTTAACATGAAAAAACCAACAGCCTTATTACAGACTAGAGCTTAAAAATACAAAGAGTTTTTGTTTAACCTCTTAGACTTTGATGAGATTTTAAAAGGTTTTCTCCACGTAAAATGTTTTGTGACAAATTTCATTCATAAAATGTATTTTATACAAAAAAAAGAAGCTTATTTTTTCTTTGTCGTTTCTTTTTTCTAAGAAAATAAAAACTTTAGATCTTTTCTTCGCAAATTGCGAAAAAGAGAGAGAGAGCATCATGCAGTGGGAGGGGGGGGGGGGGAGAGATGGGCTTTTGATGTTTTTCATGTTTTTTTCGCAAATTGAGAGACAAACACGAAGGGGCGGGGTTAGACTAGACAACTTTCAAAATTTACTACTTTTTTCTAAATTTTCTTTCTCTTAGTTTCTTTTTTTGGCACATTTGTTACAATTATCTAAAATAATAGACAAATTGGCAATTAGAGAAATGACTCGAGGAGAGAATCATGTCGAGCAGGAGATCTCGACCGTGTTTTTCTTGATGAGTTAACCACTAGGGTTGCTTGGGGTGGTTCAAGAAGTAATTGACCTTCTTGACCTTCACCTTTGGTCACAATTTCTGGAAACTGTTGATGAGTCAATGGACTCAAATTAATCGTAGTGGTTCTTCCACCATTAGAAATGACTGATGCATTTCGTATAAGTTTTCCATTTTGTGCATTACCCCCACTTGTAAAAGTATAAGTATTAAGACGATGAGCTTGACAGCATTGATGTTCACGTGGAATTCCAGCTCGTCGTCCTGGAAATTTTCTTAATCTCTTCAAAAATGGTACGTTTTCAATAGCAGAACAAAATCCTGATCGAAATCGTGAATTCATCCAACAATAAATAATTGGGTTTACAGACAGTATGTGCTAGAGCGAGCCATTGTATAATTGGAAAGGCATAGGTCATGTGTTTCCAAGTCCAGATACTAGGATCCAAGTCACCAATCACCTGAAAATGACAAGGTTAATAAAGACGTAAAAAAAGGTCAAATTTTATTCGGGTAGAGACTTACAACCACGGCATTAAAAGGGAGCCAAGATACAGTATAGACGACGACCACTGTTAACATCATTTTGATCATCTACACATAAAAAGTAAAAAATAAATTTCATGTTAAATTTTTTTAAAAAAAAATTATAAAAAAAAAAGAATGCGGAGAAGAGAAGGTTTTTAGCTAAAAACTTAGAGCAGTTTTTCAAAAAAAATTTGAATTATTAATAATAAGAAAAAAAGGCAAAAGCATATAACGAGCATTTAAATGCAATTTTATTTAAAATTGAGAAATATTCTGCAAATAAAAAATATTGTAAACTTTTTTTTTAGTAATTTAAAATTAGAGACATTTTTCAGTAATTTAAAATTAGAAACTTTTTCTAGTTAAAAAAAATTTATTTTTATACATGTACTTTTTTCCTATCGTTTCATGCATTAGCTGAACAACTGTAGCACGTGTCACTTTTTCATCGTTAGTAAGGTTACCTTACCGTCCAGAAACCCTTTTCCCGTGTCATTTTTTTTTTAAAAAAAGAGAAAACAGGAAGAAAGGCAATTTTTGCAAAAAAGCTTCTTTTTTTAAACAACGCCTTTCAACTCTATAATGAAAATGAAGCCCCTCTAGCTCTCTTCTATGGTAATCTTTCAAAATGTGTTACAAGGAAAAAAAAGACGGGAAGAGTAATTGCTTCAGAGAAAATGCTCGAAAATTGGAGATCTTACAACTTTCTCTTCCTTAGATTTTTTGAATGAAAAAAGAAATTTGACTTTGATAATACATAATTTTCCTTTTAGTATACAAATTTTGATTTCATTTTCGTTCCTGTTTTTACTAGCAACGAGGAAAAAAAAGGCTTTTTTGAAAGTTACCCGGGTTTCTTCCCAGAACAAGGCGACGCTTTCACAAGTTACCCGGTATTTTGTTTCCAAACTGAGAGCCCGGCTTTTTAAGGGAAGTTAAGTTACAAAGCTTTTTCTTGTTCTTTACAAGACGTAGTAAGTTCTGCCGACAAAAAAATTTTAGCACAAGTTTCCTAACCTACAAATATGTTATGCGTTTTTAGTCTTTTATCAAAAAATTCAATTCATTCAAAGCTTTTTTTTCTCAAGTTTTTAAAAATAGGTTCCTTTTTTTTCAAATTAGCTCAAGGCAACACACATTTGTAAAGCATAACTGAAAAAAAGGAGCTTTTTTTTGAAAAGCAGCGGTAGTTTTTTTAAAGCACCGAATGCACGCATTAATTTAAAGAAAAAAAATTTTGTTCAAGTTTCAACGTCTTAGGTATTTTTTTTAAATTGGGAATTTAAAAAAATTTTTTACTCAAGAAAAAGTTTATTTTGAGTAAAACATAAGAATAAGTGGCGGTGGGTTTGGTGGGGCCAACCCCACTTCGGCATGTAGCCAAAATTCAAATGAATGTACCTTTTGTCTTTAATACGATAAAAACTACGATAAAGAAAGAAGGTTTTAACTGCAATTCTATTCTATTTAACTTTGTGGTAAACACAACGGTAGACTTGGAAAAGTAAACAAATTTCTCTCGTCTACAATCTAAAACTCCAGAGAGAGTTACCGTAAAATTCCGAATAGTACATGTAGTTTTTACTTTGTAAAAGTTTCTAATGAGAAAAATATTGATATAACTTTTTCTCTATAGAACTTTTTGTATTGTTTTTTATGCCTCGTACATCGTACACTTTTCTCCAACCCTCCCCCCCCCGCTTCTAGCTTTCTAGCGAAAAACCTTTCAAACTAATTAGTCACGTTGTAGATATTCTGGATTTTTACGGTAAAACAAGAGAAAGCATTAGACACATGGACAACTTTTTTCCTTTCTAGTCGATAGATTTTTCATGTGAAACTTTTGCCCGACCAGCTGGGCGTGGGTTCATTTCTTTTTTTCCCAAGTTCAAACAACTTCTGCCCAATTTAACATTGACACTTTACAGAAAACAAGTTCGGGAATTGAAAAGTTAGAACGAGGTTTCGAAAAAAAAAAAATTTAAACAAGAAAAAAGGTCAAAGTCGTACACAATCTGGTTTGGCTCACAGAGTCATTTCCTTTCAGTCAAAACCCATGAGAAAACGTTAGGTATTTGGGTGGGTAAATAACGCAGTGACGGTTTACAAAAAAAATTGAAACAAAACATATGAAATGTTTCAACCAGGTGTCGACAAATCAAAAATTTTAAGTCTTAAAAAAAATTGATTTAAAATCTTAAGGTTTTTATTTTGAGCATTATGTGAAAAATTTTGAAAAATAGAATTTTTTTAAAAAAAATCATATGAAACATGAGGAGAAAGGGGTGATGACGGGAGAGCGAAGGAGGGGGGGGGGGAAGAGGTCAAAGTTGACAGTTGACCTGTGAGAGGTCATTCATTTTTCATAGTGAATGGGTTTAGTTTTGAAATAGGACACCTCTGAGTTACTTAAGCGTCGAGATGAAATCAATCTTTAAGTTTTTTTTTTGTAACTTTTGCACTTTCACCTACTTTTGTTTTAGAATACCGTAACTTTTCTTTTATTCGTAGAGTTCAATGAAACGAATAAAGTGTTTCTCTCTAAAAAATAAAAAGTTCACCCACTTTCTCTCATTTGAAAAGTGTAGAAAACAATAGAAAACTTTTTTTCTTTTAGGTTTTCTCCAATTTGTCATGTCTCACCCCGACAGTTATTCCAAATTAAATTACTTCATCAGTCAGGCGAAGCATTTACACGCACTACCAATTTCCTTTTTTCGATCAATTTCTTAATCAAATTGACGAAAAGTGAAATGCGTCGAAATGCTATTGAGGAGCCCGAAAGTATTTTCTCCTAGATGACTTTCTTTTGAAAATTGGTAAGTCTCGGAGAAAATACCCGGACGTGTCAAATTTGTTGTTCAGTGAGCTTTCACAAAATGATATTTAATGAGACTGATACCCAGGTAGTGTGTTTTCTTAAAGGAAAGGTGGCATTTGAGACAAGAAAAAGCACATAGGGAAAATAAGCAAACTTTTGCACAAGTTATGTTCCGTTTTTCTTAAGAAAGTTTTAGAAAGCTTAAAAACTTTTTCAAAACACACAAAAGTTCAGTTTCAATCTGAAAAAAAATGAACGCAACTTGTTTCGCTTCCTCACGTCAACTTTTCGACGCGTGACATTTATTCTTTTAAGCGTGATTTTGATGGATGAAGCGTTGGGCGCGCTTTCTTAAAAAAATAAGTCTTGCAAAAAAAACAGGTGCAAGTAGAGGAGGCGTAGAGATCAAACCTAAGTTTTTCAAATCCTGTTTTTTTTCAAGCAGCTTAGTCCCTAGTGTACACCTTAAAAAGGTTAGATTCAAATTCAAAGCCTCATACATCATGCATGGCCTACTAAAAAGCAAAGAGACAATTTTTTTTAAAAAAAAAACATTATTTTTTTTAAAAAAGAAATACAAAACAAAAAGCTTTAAAGACACAGAGCGCACACATCAAGGTTTTTTTTTTACGCAGACGTGTAATTATAAATCAGAAAGCATTACGTCCAGGTATGCGAGCCCGTATTCGGTGGACTACGCCGATTTTGTCCGACACAAATCCGATTCGACCCGTTGACTAACGTACAAGTATTTCGTGTTTGGACACTACACGTAGTTGAGTAGGCGAGTGAATTGGTATTTGACCGTGACCCGGTTGACCTTAGTCCTCTTCTTCCCCATCGTTGTTTTTTTGTACCTGGACATAAGAACGATGGTGGACATGGACAACGAACTTTAGTTAAGACTTGGACGAAAGCAGAACGAAATCGGGCATTAATCCAGGCATAGATGAGTGGATTGTAGGTTGTATGAGCCATAGCTAGCCAATGACTTGCGAAGTACAAGTAAATAAAAGTATCAGGTGGATTTTCAATTGCTGGAGGGTATATTCCTAGTACTAGATTCATGGTATTCATCGGAAGCCAAGCCAAAGTGTAACCAGCTACCACGGCCAACGTCATGACAACCGTCTGTATAACAAGTCACAAGAACAAAGAGTCACATTACACATTGACAATTAGGTAACAAGGGTCACGAGGTACAGACAAGGGTGACCATGTCGTAACGGATTACAATCATATGTGTTGTTACAAATTTGCGCATAATAAAACTAAATGCTTCGGTGTCAATTTTGAGTTTACCTTAATTTTTCAAGTTTTTTTTTTTTGCTTTTAACAAAAAAATTTCAATTTGAACATTTTTTTTTACACAGGATTTTTAAGTTGACCCAAGCTAACAAAAATTAATTTTAAGGCATTTTATTCGGGTGTCGCTTTTTTCAAGGAAACAAATTTGTCATTTAATTGAACATTTTTTTTAGAACAAACTAGTTTTTGATAGCATAACTTTTTTGGCTCAACGTGGATTATGTAGGTTGAGTGTGAATTGTTTCGAAATTCAGATTATCTGAATTCGCTGAAAACTTCCTAATTGGGTATTTACGTCTTACTTTAGAAATTAGTTAGAAACAAATAAGCACTTTGTCTTCAATTCTTATCCTGGAGGGTGGGGTTCATTAAGGGCAAGCACGAGCGGAACACTGCTTCGTTAAAAAAAAAACTTCTAATTATCAAAATTTCACATTAGTTTTTATAACAATGTGAATTTTTTTTTTTGCAAAACTCTCTAATCAAGTTCACTTTCATGTCAAATGCAACAAGTCCAAAGGCGTACAGGCTTAATTAGATCCCCACTTAGAGTAACACAATAAGGTTCCAAATTCTGAAAAGGGGGTGGGGAGTAGGGCGGGGGGAGGGAGGGTTAATTCTACTAAATTTTGCAAAGAGGTGAGGTAACCATACCTAAAAGTCAGTAAATTCACTTTGACAAGGCGGAAGTCAAAGTTCGTAAGTGGATTATGGTAAAGGCTCCTTCTTCTGCTCGAACCTTCCGAAGCTTTTTACTAAAGAGCCAATAAATTTTGAAAATTCCAGAGGCTCAATTCTAGAACCAATTTGTTCTAACTTTTTAAAAACAAATTTTTTATTTGCTCTGCCCTGCATAAATCATTCATAACCGGATAGGTTCACTTTTCTAAACAACTATAGAGTTCTGGGAAATGAGGAGAAGATGCTTAAGCTAGAAAAATTACCTTAATTTGATTTCCTCTTAGGGGATTTTTAAAAAAAAACAACAGGAAACTTCAAATATACAGTTTTGAAAAAAAAGAAAAAAAAGGCTTAAGTGTGTTCTACTTGATGACAAATAACAGGATTAAAGTAGGGCACTTTTGAATTTCCCGGAAGTTTCGCTAAAGTTGATCCCCTCACTTTAATATGCTAGCATAATTTAAAAAAAAAAATAGCGAATTTTTTTAGAATAAATTTGCAAAATATGAAAAATCATAATGTCACTCTTGAAATTGGGGTCATCTAATTTATCGAAAAAAGTAATAGAACACGGAGAAAGTGCTTTCACTTCGAGGCTACTTAAAATAGATACAACTCGTTTTCATTTGGTATTCATCTTTTTTTTTAGATCAAATTTTTAAGATCAAAAAAGATTTTTTCATCATTTTCCTCTTAATTTTCCGTCTGTCGTGAACTACTAGTAAGACAAGTCTCGTTTTCCATAAAATTTGTAAGTGAGAGCTCTTCTCTTTTTTTTTTTTTTAAAAAAAGTAATTTGAAGAAGATTGGATTTTTAAGTCGATTTTCGAATTTTTCTTTTTTTTTGTTCGAAACGATACGACACGGCTCTTATTCGAAGGAATCTTCTTTTTTTTTTGCTCTTTCTTGAACCAATCAAAGTTTTCTGTACTAAAAAGAAATTTCGTCCAATTTCCTCCCATTTTTGTTCTAAAAGTGCAAAGAAGTTAGTCATTCGGCTTTGATTTTTTCGGCGTACGTGCTCTTTCGTATTTTTTTGCCAAATTTTCGCAACTACTAGGTTTCTTCTAAAGCAATAGCGAGCGACATGACGTTCACTGCGTCTATTCTAAACGGCTCGTTTTTTCTTTGACTACGTGAGCGATTCATGCCTAAGCATTTTGCGTTAGGTTAATTCGCGCGCGGATTAATACACAAATTTAAAAAAAAATATAAATTTAAATTAAAAAAATTTTTTTTCTAAAAAACGTACCTTCCTCTTCGCTTTCGCCAAACGTTGATCCCGTGCATCTTCCGCTTCACCCGGAGCTTTCTTTCCCCAAACTGCAATTGCAATTCGAGTATACGTAAAAATAAGAACAGCCAATGGAAAAAAGTACTGGAGTATCATAAGTGTGAGACTGTAGACTAATTTGTCCATTTCATTCTTCCAGACCTGAAAACCAATCAAAAAGAAGCAATTTTAACCTTTTAGAGGTCAAACTAAAAGTTGTAGAGGTCAAATGAATCTTTGCTCCAAGAGGTCATTACAAAGGCTGTGTACAAATTCATGGGAATTTTCTAAATTAATGACATGAACCAGGTGGTTGGAAAAGCCCAACTTTCTCCATCTGTTTTCTCTCTTGCTCCACCGCAACGCCCCGCCTAACCGGTGGCTCAAATTACTGCGGATACTTTGTGGTTGACCGACCTCCCAAGTAGCAATACCCGCGGTTTACCCCCTCCCGTGCCAGCGGTTCTTTTCGTAACGGTAGCACTTTAAAATAACTTGAAAATGAAATGACTTTTCGAAAACAGTAATCTATTTTCTAAATAAAATTTAAAAAAGTCAAAATCTAGCTTGCTTTTGCTCTAGGGTTTACAAGGTAAACTAATATTTGAGCAAAAGTCTCTTACTTTTTCCTTTTCCGCTGTGAAAACTAAAAGTGAATTTGGGAATTTACAAAAATAAACAGATCTTCCCGTTGCATTCCTTAATTTTTTTTTAAAAAAGGAGAAATTCCGAAAAAAAAGTTCTTAACACAGAAAAGCAACAGTATCAGTAGAGAAAGTAAGCCTATTCTAAGACATTTTAAATTAAATTTCACCAAATTCAAGATTTTTTGATTCCAAAATTCAATTGTTACCTGGCCGACACTCGACAAAAGTGGTTGCAAAGTGCCAAATTTAAAAAATTGACAAAATTTTGAGACTGTGTCTCTATAATTTCATTTCAAAATGTATCCGGGAAGGCATAAAAGTGAAAGCATAGAGGCAATTTGGTACAAATGTAAGTTATTTTTGACAATCTTGAAAAAAAAATTTCTTACTATTTTTCATAGGTTTCGACTAAATTTAATTTGGAAAAAAATTTCCTTAGTGCTACCAACCAACGTATGGTGAACAACAGTTTCTACGTTTTTTAACGCTAAAATGTAATAATAAGAATTTACTACTTTAGCGTGTTTCCTCACTCTTTTCTACTAGTAAAATCTACTAGAAATAGTTTTAATTTAGTTAAGTTCTGACAACACGCAGAACATTAGCCCCGCCCATCAGGCATAAATCTAGAAATATTTACTAGAAAGTAACGAGAAAGAATTTAAAAAAAAAAGTTCAGCAACTCTTGTTTTTTTGTTCTAAAAAAACTTGTTATTACTTTAATTACTTCTCCCAACAAAAGTTTTGTACTGTACTGAAGGTCGCGCCGACGCGCGACTCTTTCTGCCCAACTTTTGAGAAATTTCTATTCTGCATTTTATTCTTTAGTTAATTAACTTCTTTTTAATTAATTTTTCTACAGATTTCACGCTTTGCCTATGCAA
>JABASK010001051.1:0-10827 GCA_019776465.1 Rambutanura hunanensis | reverse complement strand
TAAATTTGCAAAATTTAAGTCGTGACTGTTCTGATTGAATGTAAATAATTAATGTCTGATTTTGATTGGACAGGATATGCTCACAATCCGTACAATGGCGTAATATGCAACGACATTATATTAGCAACTGGAGTCTTTGCCTCCAAGGAACTCTGGCGTCTCTCCAAAGGTAAATGAATTTTGTCTCGAATGCATTTCATTACTGCACATTTACAATCACTTTCTCCACTTTCTCCTCCAACCAAAAATCAGGTCTGACTCTTACCAGACTTTTTTTCTAACAAAAACTAACGGTCGAAAGTAAAAGTTTCCATTACGTTAAACAGTTCATTGATCGAAATCAGGAAGCACGACGTTTTGAATCAAAGCTTATTTCGCTTTCAAATTCCGCATTCGACAAAGGCACTCCAACTTTTGACTTTAAGGCGAATGCTTCACACTTTTTCAATATGAATTCAATAAGTGACATGCTAAAGGCGCGTCACTCTTTTTTAAATCAATCTGTTTTACTACGTTTTGAATATTTGTGTTGTTTTCTTAGAAATATGTTAGAAAAATGGAGGAGAAAGCAGAGAAAGCAGGTGGTAGTCGTAGACTAAAGGCTCTTTCACCAAGTGCCTTCCGCACATGATAATAATCGTATCAATTTTAATAGTATGCGCTGGACCTGTACCGAAGAAGCGTAGCGTTAGGGGCAGTTAGTATAAGATGCGTTAGAGATGGTTAATGGTTGAACGTGGGTGTCGTTGGTATGACTTGGTAGTGCGTGTGCATGATGGTTAGAATCTAACCCAAACTATAGTAGTAGTGAAAGTATGGATATTTCTAGTGAAAGCAAGGAAAGCCGTGAGGTGGAGTAATTTCATGATAGTATCATCAGCGAGGCTTTTATGGTCTGTTGTATATGCATTGGGTGGCTAAATGTTGTGTGTAGGAATTGATGACAAATGGTGTCTCCTTTACTAGCCATTTAACTAAGCAGTTTTTGGGTGGGACCACACAGTAGACCCACGCTTTGTCAGTATGCGGTTTCCTAACCACCACTCCAGGAGGTATAACCAGAGAGAAAGCTTGACGTAGTTGGTCGGGTCGTAACTCTGACCCAGCTTCGGCCCATTTTCTCTTTTTTGAATGTTCCTTCCTCTTACCAAATGAATAAAAGTTCATCATAATATATTCAAAAATCACTACAATTTTTAAAAAAAAAAAGAAAAAAAAAGGTTCTTTTCCTTCTATCCCGTGCGCATTAATACTTTATAAAAACCAAAAAAAAAAAAAGGAAAGCTACAAAGTACTAACCAAAAAAACCAACTTCTTTTTTTTTGCAAAACCTACATTCTACAGGCCATGATTTTAGCAGGAGTTTCTTGCAAAAAGGTTTTTGTAACTAACCTAATTAGAAACGTTAAAGCGTTTTAACTTTTAGTAAACATTGTTTTGTTTCATTCATCTCTATACTTGTTGTGTCTTACCGAAAAGAATAGGCGATAGATGATGAATGTACGGAAGGTTTAGATTTCTGTTTTGAAAAAGTAGTAGTACAAGGAAAGTAAGTTGGAGAAAGTGATTTGTAGCTAGGAAGTTAGTAAAGATTTGGTTGAAAGGAGGGAAATACGGGACAGAAATACACTTGGATTCTTTTATGGCTCCTCTATGGAAATGTAATGCTCACAAAACCACCGAGGCAGTTAGACCTTGTCTCTTCATCTTCCTTTCCTTTCTCCAAATAGACCAGACGAGGGATGAAATCATCCTTTCTCCCCTTGTCCCACTCCCTGACTAAAAACCTCATCCTGTCCCATTTCATTTGGGACAAGTTGGAGGATTTAATCAAATCAATCCCATCCCTCGTGTCCCTCCTCGTTCACTCAAGACGTGTCATCCATTGTTGACAATTAATCTTAGCTAAATCAAAACCGAGATCAATTCTAATCATGTAGAAGGGTCATTGACCTACTTAGATATCAAATGGAGAATAAATCAAAGCTCAAATGGTAGTACATGCTTGCAAAACTGAGATAGTTTTTTTGAAATTGTTAAAACAGAAAAGACGTGAAAAAACAGATTTTATAAGAAGAATAAAAAAAAAAAAGCTTACCAAGTGGTCACATAGAATCCTACCTATATACACTAGAACCGCTTAAGTAGACAAGACTTTTTTATGAAAAAAAAAACGAAGATATTTTTAAAATATTTTTTAAAAAATACCATTTTTACTTTTTCTTTTTTTACAAAAATTCTGGTTAGGTTTGCTAATAAATGTTGGGAATATTCACCTTAACTTCTACAAAGGTACGAGAGAAAGGAGGAGGAGGGGGGGATGAATCGATTGACCTTTGAACTCTAGCGTGGATTTATTTGAAGGGTAAAAGTTGTACTATACAAAAAAAGTGACAAGATTCGAGTTTACTAATATCGTATTCGGTATCGGTGGATACTACTAGCAGGGGAAAAGTTGGTTTTTGTGAGATTGATCCGAACCTAAGGAACCATTTGTAAGAAAAAAGCAGAGTATCGGAGAAAATACATAAAAATGGAGAGGCACAACGTGTTCACCTCATAAGTTTCCCTCTTAGCACATTTTCCAAGGATATTTTGTCGTCCGGGAGATACAGAAGATGACACAGGGGCAATTTAGTGTCTACTTTATACAAAATTTTCGTTCTGTTCTGACTTTCATTCCAATTGCATATTCACAAAAAGATTCATATGCTAAGACAAGGACCATGACAACTTTCTCCATTGTCTTTCCATCTCCTCTCCCCCTACCCCTCCCCGTTTCTTTTTCTCCATTTCCATTCCACAACTTGATCAAATCTTATTTCCTATCGTAAATCGTAGAATTTCAGCAATTCTTTTTAATCAGGCTTTTTTTTGGAAAATTAAACCGATTTTCTATTGTCATTTCACTTTGGCTTTTAAAACGAAATTTTGTAAGAAGCGACGCGATTCCAAAAGAGGAAAGAGGCGGTGAGATTTGAACACTCATGTTATCAGTTCTTTGTCAGAAGGCTAACATTACAAAACATATGGTAGTTTTGACGAATTATTGAAATTTTGTTAAAATTGTTAAGGTTAAAGGTCAGTGAAAGGGCTTATGTAGATTTCTTAACGGTAAGAGGTACTCTTGGTCAATTAATGCTTGTAGTTTGCTTTGTTTCTTTACAGTTTATGATTTGTTTTTAAGTTAACATTAAATTTGGCTTGGTTTGATTGCAGCATCTATTGTTCAAGGTCCCAATGGAATTCAACCAACAATCAAAATTGAAAACCCAAGTAGTTACTACTGTAACAGCTACACACCACCTGGTCCTGATCACTCGACCATCCTTGGTCCAGGAAACTACAGTAAGTCACCAGTTCAATTCAAATTACATTCAACTTGCATAATTTTAATAATGAACACCAAGTCTGGAGGAGTGACGACGACGAGATACTAGAAGAGTTAGAGTCGGTTATTGGCTTCCTGCTGGAAATGAAAATCTACTAGTATAGACCCCTACCAGGCTAACCTCCATGGCCTATATTTAGATGAGTATTATAGTTTCCAGCCCAAGATTAAAACAGTAGTATAACTGCCAACACTTCCGGCCCTGATCTCTACATATTGCCGTGTCCTTGTTAAGTGATATAATCCTTTCTTTTTGTTTACCTCTAGGTCCATTAGCCTTGCCGCGGAATTTGCCTAGTCCCCCGTCTGAACACAGGAACAAGAGGAGAAGACTGAGTTCGGAGGAAGACCCACTCGAGGTCAGTGGTGGAAGTGGTCGGGACAAAGGGGAGATGCCCTACTATGGCCAAAGCCCGGCATCTCTCTCCAGTCAAGCCAGTTGGCACTCGGATGTAGATCATGGTCAGTATCTCATACACTTAACATAAGTTCACGATTTCAAAATTCTTTTGTAATATCTTGCAGATTTAAAGATACTAATCTTAAGTCGATACAATTTTCATTAACCTGAAAATGTTTAAAAAGAGGTCTGAAAGAGACCTATATTCTTTAAAATCGACAGTTAGTTCATGGGGTAGGTCAGGTGAAGTAACGTCTCGATGCCGGTTTAGCAGTATGACGCTAAGTGAAAGTAAGGAAGTAGGAGTTAATTTATATCAACATTACCCACATAGGCCTTCATCATTCTACTCGGCAACCTTCCAACAACCACAGCCAGAACCACAACAGTCATCATGGGAATGGACCTCATAATACTAACCACCACCATTCTGACACCAGTCATCACAGTCATTCTGCCAAGGCACCCTCTACAAGTCTTGTATCTAAACAAAACAGAATTCATACCACTGACAGCTCAAATGCTTATCAGGCATTTGCCGTCTGCTGTTCGTACCACGGCCTCCATTGGCCGATCAATTAGGCAAACGAACACCACCGGTATGTTTCTTACAAGTCGGTGGTGGGATGGGAATTTAAAGTAAAACGTTGCTTGGTGTTGGTATAGGGGTTGTTACGCTCAAGAGCTACTTGCAATGGCTACAAAATGACGTTGACAGTTTTGTACAACTTTTGATATAATTTGTAGGATTGGGACAGCATAGCAGTGTAACCAGTCTTGGTACTGGAAGTCTCTCTGGCGGCGGCAGTTCGTATTACCACACAGACTCCACTCATGATCATCATACAAGTCCTAGCAAATATCATGAGAACGGACATGACACCTTCTCTGACTTTGTTACTCTCGTCTGTCAAGATACATCTGTTCCCGGTAGTCAGGTAAATCTGATTGATTCATATCGTTAGATGTGCTTAAGTTTGAGTTTAGATTTTTGTCGACCTAAGTTTTTAATTGTCAGAGAACTTTTTTAAGGGATGGTAAAGAACTCATCTGCGTGGTAGCTGATGAAAGTAGGTTTGCAGAACCGTGGTCTAATTTTTTTTGTTTTCTGCCAGGTTGGGAATATTCGGTTGAACAGTAAGCTCTCAGCCTACTACAGCAGTTCCATGTTGCCACCACCTCCTCCGCCTTCCGGACCTATGGCAAGGCCAGTAACCATCATTCGCTCAACTGATATGAGTGGGCCTACAGGCCTTGGCAACTCACCGCCGGCATCCAATACTCCACCACTTAACTCCAATGAGTCAACTAACAGCAACAGGGACTCACGAGCGTCTCCTTAGTCCCACCGGAAATGACCTTTCGCCCTCATCACGCTCTCCGTATTCCGTCTCCAGGGACTACACGCTAAGTCATCTCCATTCTCAGTCACCAGGACAGGTAAGCCTGACGTTGAATACCAGAATCGAAGAAACTAATTACTAGCTAGTGCTACTGCTGCTTCTGTCAATTACCAACAAAACTGCTTAACGAATTGGCGCAAATCAGCGAAAAATCAAAAGGAATTTTCGTCTTAAGTTGAAAAAAAACTAATTTTTGTCTTCTGATTTCAGTTGTTTAGCTATAACAACATGAATGCTCGGGGAGAGATGGGTGGGATGTCAGGGGTCATTAGCCCCACAAATCTGAGCCTGTTCCAGTCTGGGAGCAGTTCCGGTGGTCGAAATCCTGGCCCGAGGTCAACTCCCTTGTCACGTTGGAACACACCTCCATTTATAAATCTGGATGAGAACATTGACTACTCCATGGTCTCATCCCTAATGCCCGGACCGGCGGAACCAAATAACGTAACACTAATTGACGACGGTGAGTCCAACGACTCGTAAAGACACTCAAAAGGATTTTGACCCCGATGGAATACTTCTCTGAATGGCTTTTGTTTCTCAAAATTTGCACGTCTCTCCAAAAATTCCTGACAAAAACCAACGCGACTGCGTCGTTATTCCAAATTTTTGTTTTGTTTTCGCCTCCTCGTTTTCTAGTTAATTTCTTTTGTTAAAAATCAGCCCTCAATTTCTTTTGCCCTTTTGTTGATTACTCATTGCTCGTTTGTGTTTGACCTCTGTCTCGTGCTCTGTGTTGTTCTCACAAAGAAAAAGTTAATACGATTTAATGGGAGTTCAAAATCAATTTCAGCGGCTGTAATACGACCCTCTCTTAAACCCAAACTGTAAGTTACTCATCTTGCATCTAAATACACGTTAACTAATTGTCGTCCTGTCGCTTTGTCTGCACAGTTTTGTGCGCTAACGGCAATTCCTTGTATTTCTAATTGCTTTTAATGCCATTCCTGATACAAGTCACGGCTTGCTTTTATAAGGTTTTGTGGCAGTCAGTGTCTTTTTCTGCATGCATGCGTCATGGTGATCTTTTTTTTTTGACATTTAATAGGATTGTAATAAAAGAAATTTGATCTTCGTTAAAAATTAATGCAGAACCTTCTCACTTTCAGAGAGGTACTTCAGTGTGGTTGTGCATGGGAGTGACCTGGATGGGTCGAGTGGCGGAAGTGTTCACTCTGGAAGTGGTAACTCGTCATCGCCTGTCCACCACCAACACCATCATACTCAACCATCTGAACCACCGCCGCGAATTTCATCTGTCCCACCTAATTCTGACGCCGTCACCACGAATCCTTCCTCATCCGCGGCTCAGAAAACATAGCTATCTCGATCACTTCACACCACGCAAAAGTAACGAGTAGTGTCACCTAGACTTATAAAAACTAAGCGTCTATAAAGGAGGAAGCGTACCTAAAAGTCAGCAATTGTCAGAACTACGAAATACACTGAACGATAGAGTCCATGACCCCTTACCCAGTTACAGTTTTTCGTAGCACATAACCATTTAACTTAAAAACTAACTGTTAATAGCAACTTATACGGCCTAAACAAAGCCAAGTTCAGATTGACAAGTTTCGATATACGAAAAACTTTTAGAGGTCTACTGCCTTTTGTCCTCTTTACAACTTAAATTCGTAGCAATAATTAATACTGAACGAAGGGAGCCTTAATTTTGCAGTCAGAAACAAAAAGCTTTAATTTGACCTTGATCGTTGATTTTTTTTAACGTACCAGACATTGTTGTAAATCGGGTCGATTTGTTTGAGTGTCGCGTCCAGTTTTTAACTTCACTGCAAAATACAACGAATTGTGATTAAGTAGCTAATTCATAAAATATAGTTGTAGGTAAAAAAAACAGTCACTGTTTTTGTAATGGAGACTTTTTAGCTCAAAACTGATGATTCAGAAAAAAAGTGAAACAAGAAGCAATATACTTTACTACACATCACTCTCAAATGTGACCTAAAATTTAGAAAAAGTTTTTGTCTAGGCAAATTTTATGTTGTACGTAGAAATCCTTAACGAAGATTACGAAAATTGTCTTAATTTATTAGTTCAGGAGCAATGGTTAAGTTTATGAAGAGAGGTTAAATTATTATTTACACCAGATGCAAAATGGGAGCCGGTTTTGTATGTCAACGTTTTTAAGGAATTGGTTTTGGAATTTTGAAATTTTATAAGAAAAGAAAAAGATTTCTTGAAAAATGTCGAAACCAGTTACTTTTTTATGATTTTCAATTTTCTCCGGCTCCCACTTTGAAGCTGGTCATGCTACTTTAGTTCTTCTTCTAAGAAACTTGGAAATTATAGGAATTTCGCAGGCGCAAAAACTTGTTAAAACGGAATGTATGTTTTTTCTAGGGACAAGACTATGGTTACCGTAAATTTTTTTTTGGATTTGTGCTATTGCGTCACGTTTTCAAAAGGAAAAAAATTTTTTTTTTGAAAAAGGTATAAAGTATCCTCCAATTAAAAAAACGTTCTAAGAGCAGCTTTACATTGAATAGAATGAATACTAAATACTGTAACGGCGCGATTGCATCAATCACATGAAACTGTTGTGATAGAATCCTAGTTGTTTTTGTTCTTTGGTCCCGGATATGTCCCGGATACCGCGCAGAATTATAATTTCAGGCACCTTGTCGTTATACTCCCATTGTTAATTAATGTAAAATTATTATTTGTTATTTAAGTGCTCCAAGGGGTCATTGACCCAAGCACTTTCTCCTTGGAATGAAAGTGGTTTTAATTATTGTACTTTTAGAAGAAGTTGTAACGTGTGTAATGAAAGGAAAAAGGGAAAGGCGTTCTACGTACTAGCAAGTAGACCCATTCATTTACCAGTCACTTGTTTTAAACTTGACGGAAAGTAGGATTGGAACACTAAAAACCTTACAGTACAAAGGAAACACCTTGATTCTGTTTCTAATTGTTTTGATCTGTTCCTATAGTTGTTGACTAATTAGTCTCGAAAGGATTGATGAGGTCAGAGGTCACGACGACTCTGGATATTAAAGTTAATTCAAGACTCATACATAAGGTTTTAATGAAGTAATTTGTTGTGATTATTACAAGGCGGAAGGGATATGCTACTTATAATAACTTTACAAGTTTAAAGTGTAGCCGCCATCTTTGACAAAAAATGTTTAGAAAAGGAATGCAAGTGTTCATGGGTTAAAAACAAGTTGTAAATAAAGCAATACACTTTCATCAGATCGATTTTGAAAGTTTGAGATTTTTGGGAAAAAATATTGACTTACACGTTTTTTTGTCACACCTATTTTTGGCTTTTTACTAAAAAAACAAGTTTGGACTCTTGTTTGCAAAATATTTCGGACTAGATTACATACAAATTGCAACTGGAATATGGAACCGTTTTCTATTATTGGTTTTCTAGCGTTTTGTCCTATGGTGGGCTCGAATGGACGCGCATGTGCCGATTGAGATTTCCTGATTGCGAAAACCTTAAGAGACAAATTTTGCACTGGTACGGTTTTTCACCGGAATGAATTCGTAAGTGTTTTGTCAAGGTTGATGAATCGGAAAATGCCTTTTTGCAGAGACGACATCGGTATGGTCGTTCACCAGAGTGGGTTCTCATGTGCGTCGTCNGGACGCGCATGTGCCGATTGAGATTTCCTGATTGCGAAAACCTTAAGAGACAAATTTTGCACTGGTATGGTTTTTCACCGGAATGAATTCGTAAGTGTTTTGTCAAGGTTGATGAATCGGAAAATGCCTTTTTGCAGAGACGACATCGGTATGGTCGTTCACCAGAGTGGGTTCTCATGTGCGTCGTCACGGACGAACTCTGAGAAAACTTTCGGTCACAAATTGGACACCGAAACGGTTTTTCACCAGAGTGCGTACGAACATGGGCCGTTAAATTAGCTGCTTGACTAAATGACTTGTGACACTCAGCACAACGATACGGTTTTTCACCCGAGTGAGTACGTAGGTGCGTCTTGAGGGTCGAAGGTCGAGCGTAGGTTTTACCGCAGATTCGACAAAGATTTGATTTCGAACCAAAACTACTCAGGGCTGGACTTAGGCTTCCGGATGTTCCTGTTGCAAATACAGAAAAAAGTATTAACTTAATTAATTAAAATCATTATTAACTATTAAGAAAAATTAGCGTTCTTATTGTAAGCCGGACCCCGCGCGATTACGCTGATATTTAGATACAAATGTGTACATCACTTGACTTTACCCCTTTAACCAAAAGTTAAAACGATTCGTGTTCCCCGTGTATTTAAATTATTTTCGCTTACAGTTAACATCCAGTTCGCTGCCTACTTTGGACTTTAGTGTTTAGATCTACGCAATTGTGGTGTACACGTTTGAATCTACAAAGTCACAGAATAGAGGAATTCGCGGACTTACGCGATGGGCGCTGTTTTTTGGAAGAGGTGAATGACCTATTACCCGGGGATATTCCAGCCGAGTGAAGTATAGACGGTGGTGGAATCCACTGGGATCGACGTGCATCGATTGCTGATTCTGGTCGAAAATCAGCAGCGAAACTGTAAGTCGTGCTATATGGCTGATGACAATAGTTTTGTGGAGGAGAATTTCCATAGGAAGAATAAGATGATGCTGACTGAGGGCCAAGATGACTACCGCCATTTAATGGCCACTGCATGTCAACAAAGAAAAAGAGGTCATCAGTCAAACTTTGTTTCACATGTTGGGTAAACATTCTTCAAAACCTGTCTCTGTCAAAATCGTTCAACTTAAGAATCAAACTACAACGTACAAAGATGTAGTTGAGATTCTAACAAATCCTATACTTTTTTTTATATCCCTTTGGTTCCAGTCCTTTTAATTCCAGATCGTAGATTCTAGATTCAAATAGTTTTGAAACTACCTGATGTTGTAGAGGCAGTGCTGCTTCCGTTGGTAAGTAGCCCATGGTCATATTCATCGAGACATTGACACTCATGGCAGGAAAACTAGCTGCAAAGTTTGTCCCACCACTTCCGGCGGGACCGAATGATTGTTCGATACAATAATTTGGAGAATAGGCATTTGGAGAAAGCATCTGAATAACAATTCAAGGTTGAACTTTTTAATTTTAAGAAATTAAGTCGAAACTGCGCTGCACCTTAAAAAAGAAGTTATGAGACTTAATTCAATTTTACTCTGGCAATCATACCTGCTGCGGGACACCGTAAGTACTTGGGTAGGGTAATGGTGAACCTTGACCTGGGTAGACAGTGAGTCCTACTTGTGGCGAGCCTTTGAAAGAGAACAGAACATCCGGAAACTCCCCTTTATCCCGCAGTACTTGATTCTCCCTCAAATTTCAAAACAAACAAAAAATGTTAATTAATTAGCATTTGACCTCAGATTTAAAAAAAAGGCACTAAAGCAAGAATTGCAATTAGAAAGTTAGACGAAACTAAAAAAAATCGCATTTACTTTGCGTTAGCTCCAATTGCTCAATTAAAAGTCAACTATAAATTTGGGACTTCTAAACAAATTCTAAACAATAATGCGTAAATCGACGTCCGGAAAAACGACAATACCAAAACTGTGATTTACTTTTTTCCCTCTTTTTGATAAATTAGGTATAAATTGTAGTCAAGTGAAATACCTGTCAATAAGCTTGAGGTGTTCGTAAGTGTTCCTTT
>JABASK010001050.1:0-10828 GCA_019776465.1 Rambutanura hunanensis | reverse complement strand
TTGTCATCTGTAAAAATGTCTGTGGTGCTTGTAACTTGTCAATGATACTTTGCATTTGCGGCTTATGACTTCCATCACCGTAGAGAATTGATGACCACTGTTCCGGGGAAACTGAAACGTTTCAAAATGACCTGTAATTTTCAACATCTCAGTCCGAAAAATAAACACATTACATCGTATTCCACACTCGAGTGCAATTTTTACAATCTGGGCATCATGTTCCCTCCGTAGTGCATCGTAATTTCTGTATTCTGGACGAAGTGTCATAAGAGACGAAGCTTCGAGGCGCTTTGTTACGTCGAAACACGAAGCTCTATATAAAAGCTGAATAACGTGCCCAATGGAAGTTTTGGAAGCCTAAAAATAAAACTCATTGCAATTGCAAAAATTATTTTTGAAGTGGTAATATTTTTTAAAATATTACTTGAGGAAATTGTGGGGCCAATCGCTGAACTACAAACATGACGAGAACTTTGCGTGAAAGTGGAGACCCGTCTTCCAGTGCCAACAGAATAAGTTTGAGAGCTTCTTCCTGCATGGCGGGACCCATAAATTGACAAGCTCGAGATCGAATCGCTCCCTATAAATTGAACACTAACTTTTGATACCGAGACATGCGGACATTAAAGTCTTTGTTCATTCTTACCCAAAGCTGCTGTTGGGCCTGATAGTGACTGTGACTACATGCAGCTGAAAGCTCCGTGAGAACTCGCTCTCCAATAGCTCTGCTGGCCTTACAGATCCGATTTTGTCCATTAAACGTTAGCGAACAAATTAAATTTAGCACCTAAAACAAACTATAATTATTAGTACTACAAGAGAGTAGAATTCATATCATATACTTGACCTAATAATACCTTTCTGTGAATAGCACGAGTTGAGGTATTCGCCTTGAGAAGTAAGGCAATATCACACAAACGATAGATAACAGCACCACATTCTGAATTGAATCCAAAACGAGTTTTATTTAAGTTCAATGCCAAAGTAACGCAATTCAGATGATCATTAGTGTTACTATGTTACCAGGTTCCAGTGGCGGAAGCAAAATCATTGGAAATTGCAGGAAAGTTAATAGGGCAGCGTTGGGAATACCCTGCAGATTCGGCTGTAGTCTTGTTGCACAGCGTCGACATACTGTGTGTCCGCAATGGAGTCCCATGGGGACTTTAGCAGCGCAGTCGTATTTTCCGAGACAGACAGCACAAAACGAGTGATTTTCATTCGTATTATTTACCGTTGCGGGACACCCACACCAACTGGGTGGCAGCACAACCCCTTGTCGTTCATCGTTCATTTTGCCAGTGCACTGCAGAGGCAAATCAGCAGGTAGTGTCCTAGTGTCGATGCAATGGTAAGAAGGTAAGCAAAACCTAATTCTCCATACAAATTATCGTGTATTTCCAGCCAAGATGGTCACATCACAAATGGTAGGTGTTATACTAATGTTTTCTTCTGCATCAGGTGCTCTTTGGTGAAACTAAAAGAGGTTAGAAATGAGAACGAGAAGTTAATTGCATGAAATTTTAAACAACTGTTAGTAGGCCAAACCGGATGTCTAAGTTTATGACCAGACCATTTACGTAAGCTGGCTGAAGGCTGAGTGACGAGGACGACAATAATTACCTATATTGTTAAAACTCACCTTACCTTTGACCGCGATAGGGCAACGCAGAAATGCAATTGGCACTTCTTTCGTACTCCAGAGTTCGAGAATCGAGATTAATCATTAATCTGTAACTATAAAAAGTTAAAGTTCGACTTCGGAATGTTTAAAAATAATAATAAAACAGCAACTAATTACTAATCAGCACAGGTCTCAGGTTAGACTGCTGAGCAGATGACTTCCTCCTCCGATGCCCCTCTCATCATCCGTCATCCCTCTTCCTTCACTCATGACAGGGACGGACACTCGTCTGCCTCATCACACAAAAAAAAACTTTCATTGGTAACGGTAACGAAAAACGATATAGCGTGAAGTAAATGTCCAACTTTCTTACGACTGACTTTTACTTTTCAATCAGCAAGCTCAACTTAGCGAATATTAATAATTCAATTTTGAACCACTTTCATCGGGGCAATGACTTTTTGGTTCAAATAAATCTTAAGTTGTTAAGTAACTTATACATTATTTATTTCTTCGTTTTTTCGAAATTTGGAAAGTTTTATTCTTCAAGACTTTGTGGTTTTGGAAATCAAAAAAGTATAAAATCCGTTTATGAGGTGAGCCCGGCGTTCAAAAAAAAAACAGGGGTGCAGTATTTTTTTCTAAGTCGACAAAATGAAATAAACAATGCAATGGTTTCCGTTCCGTTGAAAAACAACGGTTTCCACTCCGATGATGAAGCATTTTTTTACATGATTCTTTAACGTTAAGAAGATTTACCTTAACGACAGAAGCCAAAATCCAATATTTCTGAGGTGGCATAATATCAGGCATGCTGCATAACTGTGTACTTGTAACATGCTGTACTTGTGTAGCTTAAAAACTTTACATAGTTCTAATGTCCCATTGTCAAAACAAGTTATTTTCTAATTCTTTAACATTAACGACACAGATTAAACTATAACTTATCAATCAATGTACCCCTCACTCGACTTTTCTTGGCTTCCATGTCAATTTGCGCCTGTTCGATCAGTTTCCGTTTATTCATTCCTTTCCGCTCCAATTGTTTCTCAATAATACGAGCATTACTAGCATACGAATCTGCGACTTCTCTCTGCAAAAAATTCGTAGATTCGACTAGATTAATACTACATTAATAGATTATAGATTTTCAAATGTCGTCGCGATAAATTTAGCTTACAGCTTCAATTTCGTCTTCCTCTTCGTCCACAGTGGAAACTGTGACGGAACTGAATTTTCCCATGTTCTTAGTATGTTTCGTGACCATGATGGGTTTATGCTCCTGCACTGCAGCCACTTGTTTGTATATGTTGTCTGCCCCCAGAGGCCCTTCACCACTCTTTGTCAGGGCCTGAAAATTTTTAGATAAAGTTAGAGGTTCAATTTTATTTTAATTATTACGAAGCTAAAAGTAAAACTTACACCTCTCACGATAAAAGTTACGTTTCCAACTACACTGTTCATGTAGTACAACAGTAATGCACACCTGTAAAGGAGCAAATCATTCGCTGCAAATGTTATTTAACGACACTTGTTATTAAACAAACGTGATTACCTCTTGCATTTGAGTCGATGTTGCTTCTCAATTCCTTCGTCTCTTTTGAGAAACACAGTTTCGTCGGGATCGGCTGTAATTTTATGAGCGTGTTTACTTCCATCGATAACCCTGGCTCCGTCACGCTTTCGTAGGGGAAGGTTCTCTAACTGTGAGTCTTTAGAAGGAGGAACTTGTTAATTATTACATTTTTACTAGTCTAAGAGATCGATTGCGCAATTAGTAGTGAGTGACGAGAGTGGAAGGAAATTGAACTTACCGATAATTAAAGACATTTGACCACACAGGCAGTAGTACGTCAGAAGAGGTTTATCACCAGCATACTCTTCCTGATCACGGGTATCCGAACAAACAATACTTCTTGACACGACTTTTGGCATTGTTAATTAGATTCCGTACGAAGTGAGTAAAAGATTTCGCTTTGTTTTGGTTTTTTTTTGTAAGTTTGACCTAGTAGCATATGCATAGCATATGGCATAGCGCAGCGTAGTGAAGTTCTGTCAGCTGTTTGTTTCGCCAACAGAAGAGCTGCGCTTGCGTGGGCACCCGTCCCTGCACCCTCAGGAACAGAGCTGCCTTGCTGCCTTTGCCCGTCCAATCCAAATGTCCAATAAGATTTAGTGCTGCTAGAAATGATACTACTCTTCTGTTTTCATAGTTGTTATTGAATCCAGTATTGTCGCGCTCGATGAATGCCGACCAAAAATTACAAAAGATTTATCGGACATCAACCAATTTAATTTTCGTATTCGCCAGCCTGTAACCCCCGCACCATGGGTACATTTGTATAACCACAGCACACCATACTTGTAGTTGTAACCACCCACTAGATACGCTATTTAGTTTCAAGTTTGACCTGTTTTTTTGACCCGTTTAGATTGACCAAAAAACTAAGGTTACTTCCTTCGCATTTATTCAGATTGTCAGATTGGCGCGGCAATTGTTAACTCTACACATAAACATGTGAAGTCCTCATCCTAAGGCTAATTTACAGCTGTTTGCAGTTGAAAAGTATCCACCAACCCGATATTCATAGCTTGTTTGGGTGGCTGCAAAACAATGTGGGATTTACTTCTCGGAGGGTAACGCACCTTATTTCAACCTCAGTGTCTGTATAACCACTACGGGGCTACACAGATGCAGATATTTTTAAGGATGTCGCGTGCAAAAGCGACATAGACCGCGCCGGAAGGCGGTGGTTACTCTAATATCAAGATGATAACAGGCTAGTAACGTAAATCTTACACTTACCAAAAATTCCAACCACCAAGACTGCACCACACACGTGTTTCCTGTTTTAGTATCTTCGGACCTCATTTTTGTTTGACGACCCGACGTCGTACCAACCGAACCACCCTACGGGTCACTGTCAGTCATCGACCGCATCGGTCACCGGTCAAATCTTGTTTTGATTCTAAATCTCCTTCCGAAAGTGTTTTATTGTTACTGTTGTTACAATCTGCATAGGTAAATCATGGCGAAAAGTTTACGAAGTAAATGGAGGCGGAAGATGAGGGCTGTCAAGCGAGAACGTAACGGTGAAAGGGAAATGAAAAGACTTAACGAAATGCTCATCAAAGCTGGAGACATTCAATTTCAACCAGGTAACGAAAAAATGCTGTACATTAGTTGCATGGTTTCGGTCTGACTGTTATGAAACTACGAGAGTAGGTTCTTGAAGTGTCTGTTTTGACTTTTACGTAAGGACTAGGTGATGGAGGGTAGAATGGACCAGTTTATAAGCAGTGAAAATTTTCAAAGTCCCGACTCCCGACCAAAAAATTTTTTTCCGGATTTTTACATATCTTTACGAATCATGACATTTGGAGTCTTTTGAGACCAATTTTAAAAAATCGAATTTTTTTCAAAATTTTGCTAAGTTTTTCTTTAGGCTAGTTTAAGTTTAGTTAGTTTTCTAACCTAACCACTAAACTTATAAAAATTTTGAAAAAAAATTCGATTTTTGAAAATTGGTCTCAAAAGACTCCAAATGTCATGATTCGTAAAGATATCTAAAAATCCAGAAAAAAATTTTTTGGTCGGGACTTTGAAAATTTTCGCTGCTTATAAATTGGTCCATTCTACCCGGTGATGGATGGTGTATTGTAAAAATTGTCCAGGTTTAGGTTGGGCGTTGAGAGAAGAGAAACCTAACAAGGCCTAACACATAGGACAGGACTTAGATTTCTCTGGACAATTTTTGCTGCACACCACCCCTAGTCCATGTAAGAAGTTAGTGAAGAAACAAGCAAACGAATACGGTTGGCTTGCCTTACAAGTCGATGTCATTGTCGTCCCATGCCTTCTCCTCACGTAGAAGATTCTAATTGTCACCAGCTAAAACCCCATACCTGCTCCTGCTAGCAACGTACGGTCGTTAAAGTAGACGTAACTCTTTCACGACATCAGGATCGTTAGTAGCGTTAAGCTGTAGCTAACGACTTTAACTAGACCATTCGAATCTCAACCTGTGAGCCTGGCAATAATGGAGATAACGACGAATCAATAATTGGGTGGGATTGCCTTTTATTTCCAGTTGTAGTAATCGACTGGGATTTAGACATCAAAGGCATTGTAAAAACTTTACACACTCATCCGTAGAGTTCTGTAGGCTATTGGTAATAGTAATTAAGGTGATTACAGTTTTAGTAGCAATGGAAGGAAGACGCTCTAAGTTAATAAGGTATTGTTTTAAGGTATTTTCAATACTTATTTTGTTCATGACTAGAATGGCAACAGTTGAAATATATTTAGAATCGTTGATTATTGGCATTCCCCGTCCTGGCCTTTGATTCCTAACATCCCTAGCATTGAGGATCAATTCTCATGTAACGTTGGCCATTATCCAATCTGTAAATTTACTAATTCGGGTACAGACTCCAGGCATATTCGCTTCAGCACAACCGATTCCCCATGAAATGATCCCGCCTAAAAAATAACGACCGTCTCGCCCTTTAACCTGTGAGTGGTCCTCCAGAATCACCTTGACACGAGTCTTGTCCTCCTTTTTCATAACCAGCACACAAAAAAATATCAGGAATATACTCGACTCGGTTGGATTTTAAAAATAGTTCGCGACACTTAGCGTTCGACATAATAGGGACTGTGACATGTTGAAGACGGGACGGCAGTTGTCCATTTTCAGTTAAGCGTCCCCAACCTATCGAAAATAAAGTTAATTCAACTGTGTTATTCACTTTGTTTTAAAGTTTGTGTTGACCTCACCTGCTACGGTAGCATTTTCACCAATGAGCAAATCTTGATTTCCGGGTAGACAAATGGGGCGAATGTACTTTGAGAATTTGATAGGTTTTTCAAGTTTGAGTAAGGCTAGGTCATTTTCATAGGTGAAAAAATTGTAGGACGGGTGCACCACCTGCGTAAAGAAGATTCGTTCGATTCAAGTTTTTTATTATCATTTTCAACAGAATTGATTGCGACATGGTAGAATTTCCAAGAAATTGTACCTTTTTCACAATTGTGCTTTCGACGTGCGGGTACTTTTCATCTGTTCCACTGAAGTCCCATTCACCTAATCGAACTCGGATTTGTGTTGCCAAGAGGTCATCCACACAGTGTCCTATTCGTCAATATCATGATCATGATCATTGATCAAAGGTCTAAAGGCTCAAATTCACATTGCTCGTTTGTAAATATATTTTAATCTCTTCATTACCTGCAGTCGCTACCCAAAGTGAATTCAATAGAGCCCCACCGCAGCGATGTGTGGACGAAAATCCAAAAAAGGACGTGCGTCGTATTGATGCAATCCATGGAAACTGTCCTAAGGCAGCTAAAATTAGTCAAATACGTTTTATTATTTAACGAATGAGGTTCTGTACAATTCATTTTCACTTTTTCTCACACTGTTTTCCTCCAACAATTCGCATTTGCGGATAAAGTGGTGCTTTCCCACAAAAGTCCTCCTCTTCATTAATCTCCGTTGCTAACGTTGTCGTGCTGAGCGAGACCGTAGGGGCCGAAGTGACCTGTGGTATTGACGTAGTTCGGATTGTAGTTGTGGAAATGGTTGTCGCAGTTGCATGTTCTTTTGGTGGCGAGTTAGTTAGTATATTGAATTGAAATGGTGGTTTAGGCGGTTTTGGTTGAAAGAACGAAGAATTTGAGGTAACAAAAGGAAGAGTTTCTTCTACGGGTATCAATTGCGGTGATAGAGGAATTGTTTCCGGTTCGACTGTCGTGGTCGTCGAACTGCTACTAGGTTCTAAAGTAGTACTTGTGGATGGTAGTACCGTAGTTGTGGTGGAAGTGTCAAGGATGACTGGCCAAGTCGAAGTCATTGTAGCGACGGTAGTTGTGACTTGATGAACGTCATTTGTAGTATCGTTGTGTCCGCAACAAGATCCGAACATAAAACCATCAGCACACATTCCCAAATGCTTGCCTTCAGATTTGAGACATTCCCAAACGAACATACATGTGCCGGTCCGTGACTCGGGTTCTGGTCCGATGCGGCACGGTTTGGGTGAAATTTTATAAGCTCCTATAATTCAACAATGGAAATTTTTGTCATTTCATTGTTTAACAACATACAGCGTCACTTAACTGTTAGCGTCAACTGTTTAGACTTAAGTGGAAGTCAATTAGTAGAGTTAATTGGTGTCATTCGTCATTACCGCAATGACTAAAACGCACTACTTTCTCTTTTTTCCCCTTGTCATCCTGTTCGAGTCATTTAAAATTTAAAAACCAAGTAACGCAATATCCGTTTTGCAACAAATTGTTGTTGAGTTTAACTGCGGGAGGGGCGAAGTAAAAAAAAGTGTTACTTTTTAAAGAACCTTTTATGTAAAACATAGAAGTTCGATTGCGTAAATTTTAAAGTCACTACCCTATTAGGTGTCAAAAAATGGCATCTGGTTGCTCATCTTCAGGATCAGGACGTTCTGGGGTGTTTGTTTTTGATGAACTCGCTCGTTTAGAAAGTTCCGTTTTTCTGCAACGACGAGAGGCGAGGAGAGAGAGGAATTGGCAAAATTTCTGCATTTTTGCCAATGAAAATGAAGATGAAGAGGGAACTGAAGATGAGCTGATTTTGTTGTCATTTCCGTCTATACTACTTGTGTACTTTTCTGCACGAAAACAGAAAAGGGAGAGAAAAAATGCCAAGTTTTTTTTAATGATAAACTTTCTTTACGCCTCATAAGTTTTTACTTTCTGCTCTGCTTCCTTTTATGAGCTTAATTTACGTTTCGTGCTTTCAATGCCCAAAAGAAAAGGAAAAATGAGGTGGGTCTTCTAGTACTAGGACGGACAAATTAAATTGAGAAATGAAAAATATTAACTTTAAGTTAATTTAACTAAAAATGAAAAGTTACGACTTAAAACTTGTTGAGGAATGGTTTGCGTGGGGCAGTCAGAAGTTATAAGTATTAGGGCATTGGCTTCGTCCATGTTGTAATGTCGTGTGCCGGTTTTTTTCGGATGGGATATGGTATATGGTTGAAATTTACAATACAATGACACAATTAGTTGTAGTAAGTAAATGTAATTGATCAAGTAATTTTGGATCTTGAGATTTCATACCTACGGATCCGGTCCGACGGAAATGTGTAGACGCTACCGCGAGGATTGCACAGAGTAAAAGTATTTTCACGTGTAATGTAATTTTGTAGCGTAGAACCATTTTCCATCCCGGGATTCGTATTCCCTTTCAGTTTTTTTAGGCTGGAAAAAGCCTAATTAGGACTATTTAAACTCAATTAAACAATTGTTTAAATGATGAATAAATAAAGTGTAAATTATGAAAGACCTACTAACACAGAGAGTAAGTTGGCAACTAATCACGTTCACTCTCATACTCAGAATGGTCCACTTTTAACTTCTTCACTTCGTACACGAGACACAAATTGTGTCTGACTTGAGGTTTTGTTGACTCGACCAAAAAATCAAACTCACCCCCTACTTTTCATCCCTCATCTTCTACATTTTCACCCCTTGTTTTTCGACATCATTGTTCACCTGTGTGAAAGGTATGGTTCTTAAACGGCACAGCGGGGTCTTCTATTGTTTCCTTACACGAAGGTGATTGAAGGGTACTTGGATATTAGGTCAGAAAAAGCCAGCTCTGGACAGAAACTAGGTCATCGAGATTTTCCCTTTGAAAAATGAGTAAGAAGAGGCCATGGGTCAGGGCTCAATGAAAAAAATGAAAAACAAAAAGAGTGATTTAATTTACCGTGTAGTTGAACCTGATGAAATGATTTGGAACGTGATGAATTTTGATTCTTACTACAGAAATCAAAGAAGAAAAGATAGAAGAAACGGTGGCTATGGCTGTTGACACTGAAGTTGGCCAGAGTGAAGAGACGCGGGCTGGACGTGGAGTTGTTCGTCGCTCAAGATTAGAAAAGGCCCAAGACCAAGTAATAAGCAAAAGCGAAAATACAGTAGCAGCTGAGGAAGTTGACCTTACAGTAGTGACGGAAGAAAAAATGGCTGTAGATGGCGAGAGAATTTTCAGGCGAAAAACATATGCGTGATCAATTTGGTCAGTACCCAGATTGGATGAATAAGCGGAAGATCAAAACACAACAGAAGAAAAACAAGCGATTAAAGAAGAGAGCCAAGTCTTTGAAGAGAAAATAAATTGAGGAAGTTGAATTCGTACTAATTCACTGTTTTCTTACTTCTCGCAAATTAAGAATTCCTCGACCTCAAGTTCAGTTCAACACCTATCGTTTTCTCTTTGAGTTTTACAAGAAATTATAATTTTCAATTAAACTTTATGATTGTTTCCAATTACCGATGAAATTTATTTTCAGGGTTATTTTGTTCTTAAACGATGCTTTGGTAAAAGGAATGATATAGGTCACATCACAGGATAATTTCAAAATAGAAAATGATGAATTTCAAATCATGGGTTATCGTAATAATAGTTTTGTCAAGCTAGGCTAATTCTACAGGGATCAGATCACAAGCGTCATTTGACTACTTAGCACCAATCCGGCGGAGAAGCCCTAAACCCGAAGCATTAAAGCGTGCACTGGGAAATAGGATTGAAATTTTGATTTGATCATTTGATTGCACTTGAAATACATTGAGATCAACTGGATGGGAAGCGGTTATTTCTTTTCAGTTTTCAGCGATGGCTAGTCAGAGTCTTCTACACATGATCCGCCCAAATCCACGGGAGTCGTTTCCGCCCACGGTTGAGGATCACCAGAGGCGAGCAAAGCAAAAACGATTCCACCGATGAAGTAGATGGTACCAGAAATTGAAAATACTCCGCGCCACTCTGCTGCCGTCTAAAACCAGGACACAGTTTGCATGAAACTAACAAATATTTGACTATTAGCTAGCTTGTGATCCGAGTGGCAACTAACTTACTCCGTCAGTTCCTACCATCCAACCAGCGATAATTGGCGAAATCATTCCAGGAATTGTAGCAAACTGCAAAAAAACGTGTTCATTATTCAAAACTGTGGTTTCCATGTAACTCGCTACTGTTTGTGGCTTCCACCTCCACAATACCAAAAAAGCCACGCCATGCCAGAAGTTAAATGATATGAATGGGGATGATGGCGCTTGTAGTGAAAAATTAACACACTCACGGTATTTGATATACCCATCAGAATACTGGAATACTTTGGTGCGATGTCGAGGTGGTTGACGCTGAATCCGCCCCA
>JABASK010001049.1:0-10849 GCA_019776465.1 Rambutanura hunanensis | reverse complement strand
GGAAGCAGGAGGGAAAGTATGCTCAGATGATGCTGTGAGCTTACTTTTTTGGAGTATACTTTAAAAATTGGTGAAGGTGACGGTAAAGTGCTAGTGAAGTGACGAGTATAACCATAGCGTTACCAAGATATTTTCAAAAAGTGAAAAAAATTAGTGCATTGCATTTGGCATTGGATTCGTGTTTGGGGTGGCTGGGTGACTTTGGTTGGGTGTCCGTCCATTCCGTGTCTGTCGAGTTACTTTGCAATTTACTATTGCAGTGTTCAGCATACTTTTAATTATTGCTGTTATTACATCATCTACTACTAATTGTCGATCACTATTCAATTAATCATAATTCCATTCACTCATATTCCAATCTAAGCTTTGAGTCCTTAGGAAACCACACACGCACAATTCGGAAGGAAAAGAGAGTTTAACTGTGGTAGTTTCTTGGTAAGTGGTCAACAAATAATAAACAAATTCTTCAACTTCAACTCGCCAAATTCAGGCGTGAACGAAATTAGAAATGAGTAAATTCGGGTCTAATCTTATTATATCAAAATAGTAACTGCCGGGCAGTTACTGCCCTCCCGTCACAAATCACAACAGCATCAATTGGTATGGTACTAAGAACAATAATTATCAACATGAGAGGACAATCAGAATTGCATACAACAAATTGTACAATACAAGCAAATCTTCATTACTGCCGCCAACTTTTAGTGTTCTATTGCGCTTTAGGCAGATGCCTAAGATGCCTAGATGTCCTGATAAATAAGCAGGTATAAATGTGGCAAACAAACGCACGTGCGTGTGTGTTTGTGCGCCAGATTTTGGCATCTCCATAATCGAGATCTCCTATCGTAGACTGCGAGGGCAAATTGCAGTAACGATTGACCTTAGCAAAATGAAGTTGATGGCATGAGGATTACCAGTTACCAGACATGTCTGACAGAAAGGGTCCGCAACCGAATTTGAGATGATCGTGGAGTGCTTTAACAAGTCTTAAATGAAAGGAGCGTTCCACGCAAAGGCGCAAATGAAATGCCGCTTTCCGAAGTCTAGCGTGACCTGCGTACTTACCGTTGTTAATTAATATCGAACAAATCGGGTTCTCCCAGTTTAGCAACCAGTCGCAGCCACTTCCAACTAGTACTACTTATTATAGTAGTTTAGTAATGAAGAGAACACTTCCACTTTGATTCTACTTATTCTGTGTTTCTTTAACATTTTAGATTACCGTATGGGTTCTCAACTTCAAGTGCATTTGCAACAAAGAGTTTTCCATTACACTTCAATTACACGACAATGGATAACAATGCAGGAAGACAGGATAGTAACTCCAGTGAAAATCAACCTGTTATTGATCATTGCTACGGACGTCCTCCTCCAGGACTTCTAGACAACATTGGGAATATTGGAATCCATTCGGTTTCATCAAAGCAAACAGTGTCTCCACCGCCTGGACTTGGCCCAACTCCATTCTTCTATCCAAATTTATCTAACAACGTTTTTTTTCAGGATCAAACTTCGTTTCCACCCTTCTACCAATCTCATCTCGGAAATCACACCTACATTGACAACAGTTCTACTGGATCTATCGATAAAGGTCAAAGCTTTGCCACTGGGAATAATTACGGAACACAGTATCAACCTCAGCAACAGCCCCAATTAGAAGTCTTCCCTAATTCATCACCACGACGATATCCTCTAGAAAAACCTTCTATTTCTACTGAGTCTGCCGAACTAATTCGGTCACGGGCTGGAGTAATTGAACCGATCATTGAAAATCTGATGGGATCTATTGGAAATTCAGATGGGACATATAGTCATTTTGGTCCTGCTAATAGTGGTTTAGGATTTCCACCAGTTCACCATGACAATTCAAATGTATTATCTCGACAAACATTGTCTCGTATTCTTCCTGCTGACCCTCAGCCTACAGGTAATCAATACTGACCCATTCAACTCGTCCCAAGAATGGGAATTTCAACGGAAAATGGAGAGTAGAATTCGACAGAAGCAGCAACAGTCGCAGGCTGTGCCATTTGGAGAAAACAAAGCGACAAATATTTCAGTAAAGACTGCTATTGTTGGACAGAGTAAAGACGAAGGACTTTCGCCAAGTCAATCACCGAAACTTGCCGAAAATCCAATTCAAACGTCACGACCGGAGCCTGGGGTAAGTCAATGCTTCAAATGTGTTCGAGATTTTTTTCATTTACTCGTGCTCGTGCTAATGGTAATTTTTTTTTTCATTTTTAGAAACCATCGTATCTTGAAATGTTGACGAAGAATTGCCCAAAGGACAAAACAACTGCTATGAATAACATAAAACAGTCTGGAGATACGTGTGATTCACTAAAAGGGGAAGTGACTATTCCCCAATTTCATAATCAACTTCATCGTAAATCGTTTGACGGAGTGACGACTTCTTGTTCTCCACCAGCATCCAACTCATCAACGGCATCATCCAGTCCAATTAGTAAACCCCGTACTCATCAAAAAGGAAAAGAAAATCTGAATACATCAGGAAATACAAGTTCGGGAAGTTCAAAATCTTCAACCAGGAGAAACACACCAGTAGCTACTCCTATTCATCAGCAAGTATTCCGTGAAGATTCTGTGAAGAAGGGACAAGTACTAAACGAATCGAGTAGTTGGATAACTAAACTACCTGGTAAACTCACAAATGGAAAAAGTACCGACAAGCGTTCTTCTGGAAATGGCATAGAGAAGGGATCTACCCAATTTCTTGAAGATTTGGATTCCCATGATATCGACGAGGGTGACAAGCAACGGTATGTCGAATCTAACAGTGAGGAAAAACAAGGTGGATCAAACAGCAACAGAAGGAAGATAAAAAGAAAGTTCAGTGGGAATGGTAGTGTTAGTTCGGAATTAAATAATGGACCGGAAAGAAGATCAAGTACAAGTGAAAGTAAAGGGAGTTCTGCTTCATTTTTGCGAAGAGGAAATGCCGGGAAAGAAAAACCTGAAAAAATTCGAGCAAGGAAAGATGATAATGGTTAGTTTACAGAAATTAAAGTTTATAATTTAAGAGTGAATTTAAGGGATTTCTTTTAAAACTATCCTGAATTAGAATTGCACTTTGCACTACTAAGTGATTATAATTGCTGCTTAAGCAAATACGAGTGATTAACCCTTGTCACAGATTTTAAAGCTAACTACTATTTTGTCTCATTAATTTTTCATTTATTATTACGAGTGTCAACCCTTAACTATCAAAAGCGTTTCTCTATAATCTATCTATTTGCCAACTAAAACTTGAAATTTGAAACGTGGACTTGGAAATTTCCAACTAACCAAAATTGACCAACCACAAAATCTGAAGCTCATTTCATGCATAGTCAGCTCATTCTAACTTTCTTATCTATGTTCTCATTCTGCTGTCTTCATCCATTTGCTCTCATTTTTCGTTAATGCTAAAGTGACAAAGCACTAAAGCAGTACGCATACGCTGCATCAAATCACTTCAATTCTCGCTCTCAACTGGTTTATTTAACTTTGTCATTTTGCTTAGACGTAATTAATTTTTAATTTTCTTTAGGTCGTAACTGTGCAGTTCGTAAGATTTCGAATTTATACGGAGCAATGGATTACTCATTTGATGAAAGCGATGACTTGGTTATGGATGCTTTTATTGAACGTTACTGTTCTTTCGGCTTCATTGGGATACAAACTGTAAGTCCTTCTTCGCAAATAGCTTTACGATACCTAATCTCTATTAGGATTGTCCTTATACGTTAGCCTAAAAATTAAAACGTTTTTGGACTGTTTAATTTGCGTTTATAGAATGGAGGATCTCTTCGTCTGGTGGAACCTGACTGCCCTTCTGACCTTCCAAAAGAACTTAAAGTTGGCAAAAGAAAAAGTTAATACAGTATTGAAGGCGATAATGAATTTCAAAAGTGCGAAAAGAGCAAACTCCTCCAAAACTTGGAACTCCTGATGAATTTTTATCCGTCCTAGGACCAGATCGAAATATCTTGTTACCAAGTACAGGAGATGATGCCCTCAAAAGATTGATTAGCGTCAAAGGCCAAGACCCTTACAGGCATGCAAACTGAAATACTCTATAAAATTGTTTTGGATAAAAAAAATTTGTAATTAATTCTTACAAACAATTGGATTTCTTTAACTGTTTAGCATTTTAGGAGTAAGAAGTAATAGTTCAGAAGAAACTATTCGACGTTATTACAAGAAACAAGCTGTTCTTGTTCATCCGGATAAGAATTTAACGCCAGGGGCCGAGGAAGCATTTAAAATTCTTGCAAAAGCATTTGTATGTTTGAGAATGTAGTAATTTGATACTTGTCCTTCCACGTTCTAACTAGAATTTTCATAATTTTTCTACTAAAGGAAATGGTAGGAGAGCCCGAACATCGCCTACAATATCATCAGCAATTGCTAGAAGCACATGCAAAGGAAAGGTTTATAGGAGAATTTGGTGAATTATTTGAAGAGTTACGAAAGAAAATGGAGACTGTCTGCAGCACAATTCGGTAAAAAACTAAAGAATTAAAAAGGTTAACTTGTAGTTTTCTAAAGTACAAATGTTATTCCAGATGCACAAAATGCCAAGGACGACACAAGAAGAACAAAACCAACCGTCCCGTGTTTGCTGCTCGGTACTGTTCGCAGTGTCATATTCATCATTCAGGACGAGAGGTATTATTTTTCAATTCAAAATTATTCAAAGATTTAAAGAAAAAGTTTCCAATCTAATACTGATTTGCCTCTTTATGACAATTCAGTTTCGCCTTGGAATAAATTAAAATGGTTGTACTTAAATAATTGTGAAATTATTTATAATCAGAATTCTTCCGCATGACCTACACTAATTTATTTTTCTATTTTAATTTTATCAGTTTTGATGAGGAGTGCTTTGCTTTAGTAATTTAATTAATTTTTGATTACAGGGTGAACTTTGGGCAGAAAAAAGCGGAATGTTTTCTTTTACGTGGCAATTTTATGCTTGTATGGGAAATCAAATCTGGGAGATCAACGAGTGGGGTCGATGTCAACGTGCAAGTCTGACGCATTTAAAACCCAATGCCCATAGTGTTATTTACCGTCTGGTCTCCAATGGACAACAAGGTTTTAAAGGACGACCTTATTCCGCTGGAAGTAGTGGGATTCCAAATGGATTTTCTGCTCCATCACCAGAAGATGATTTACTAGATCCAGAAATGGAAGACTGGGACGCACTGTTCAACAATTTGTATCGAACGTCAACTAATGCAACAAACCAGTTTGCTAATGCAACGTACTCAAAAAGCCTCGTCAAAAAATTCTGCAACTGGAACATTCAATTTTCAAGGAAACAATGCAATGAATGGATCTTCTGGAAAAAAGCGAAAAGGAAAGAAAAAATGACGAAATGTGTATACATGACATGCAACAATATACGTCTCTTCTCCAACATTGACAGCTTATGTTTTTAGTAACCCGTGCTATTTAACATCCAAAGTATAAAATAGTTGCAGAACATGGATCCGGCCATTTACTAATTACAGAATTGGATCTTAGTTTAAGAATTTATTGAAAGTCAATGTCCATATAATTTAGTAAGCTTCCACCGTAACTCAACCGAAATAGAACATTAGCTACGAAATGCAATGCAATGTTGCTCTATGTTCTCTTCACCGGCGGCGTATTATGTAGTAGTTAGTAGATTCTACATAACATTTGGCGATGAAAATTAACTGTTTTAGTAACTTTTTAATTTAGATCAATTGGGTTTGTTTTTAATCCAATCCGTTTATTTCAACACTTTATAACCCATTTTACTAATTATTGGGTTATGAAGTAACGTATCAATGTAACAAACGTTTTTCGGGTTCGAAAGGTAACGTCCAGCTTACTAAATCCAGTTGATCCTGTCGATAAAAAGTTTGCTTGAAATGCTAAATAAAGTTGAGCGCTCCGTCTGTATCGTTCATCTTAACGAAATGTATGAATTGTAGCGTACTGTTATTAAATTTTAAGGAGAAAGTAACTGTTGCTTTTAGTCAAATTTAGTTGGTTATTTTAACTTTCCTTGTTTTTCCTGGCAGCTTCTCTAGCTTCGATTAATTGTGCTTCATGGTATTTTAGTCTCTTTGCTTCCCAAGTCTCCATGCTGAATCATGTTTCTTTGATGTTCGAAATCATAATCGTCATAATAGTCATCTGGCCAAAGAAATTGAACTTCTGGATCTGTTTCTTGAATTTTATCCAATGAAATTCCTTTTTGGGCAGCTAGAGCTGAGCGACTATTAACTGCTGGTTTCCACTTATAAATAGGTTTTGGTGTGGTAGTTTTTCCTTTGAAACCAATAGACCGTGGTGAATATTCACCACCTAAAAGTGGAAGAATCAAGGATAGAATGACCAAGATAACGAGGTTTAACCACATTTTAACTAAAACACTGAAAATGATAGAATCAACGAAACTACCTCTGCGCTTTAACTTTAAAAGTGGTGACAATGAAAATTCGCACAATGAACTTGATTTTAGTAGTGAATTAATGAATCTTGTTTTATTACAAGAAATGACGACCTTGAAGTTGTACGTCATAACAGTTGCGAACCGGACTGAATCTTAAGTTCTAACGCTGCGAACAATAGAAACCAATTTTTTAAAGTCGTCTTTTATGTAGCCGCTGGACAAAACAGCCCTTGAATGATTGGAATCGAATGTCAATTTCCCCTTCTTCTAGCTATGAAAAAAAAAGGTCAACAAAGGTCAATTATTTTAAAACCCGGATAGTTTCTCTTTGGTAATAATTTACCTCATCAAAGGCATAAACCTCGTGGTAGCACGAAGGGGACACACATTTCTCGGATACATCGAAGTTTTTGAAGCGGTTGACGGCCAAGGCAGGCTGGGGTTTGGCTACAGGCTGCTTCCCATTCCTTGAAAGCAACTTCCTAGTCAACGAAATCAAATGAAAGTCATGCCTTTTTCATTACCTACAATTAGAAAGCTTTAGTTTTTGAATTTATGCCCATTACATTTTTAGAAGATTCGGCATAGTCAAATTCTGGGAAAGAGAAGAAAGTCTCTTCAGATTTTGAAGATTCTGTAACTGGTAAAAGTTGTTCTTCTGTTTCTGGAGGTGATCCGGTATCTTCTTCTGTTACGATGTCATCCAAGATCAACATTAAAATAATAGCAACGAAGGGCGTTTTAAATTGCGAGAATTTCATTGTATACTTTGTTACGAAACTATTTAATATGTTTAACGTTTTCTAGATATTTAAGTGAAAAACTTTGCAAGACTTGGTATTTTGGTAATCGATAATCTCAAGGTAAAAGCGCATGGCTAAAAATCGGAACAGTCGACACGATCCAGAATTTGAGTTAGAAGTTTATGTTACAGCACCAGAATTTGTAGGAAAAACGAAGTGTCAAAAATTTTTTTTTGACTTTTTCATTTTTATGGTAGAACTTTTATTTGAAAAAAAGTTTATGAAAATCAACATTTTAGTTGCATGATGAAGCTTATTTGGAATTTTAATTGAATACGAATGTATAGTAGCGCTAAATAGTTAGCACTATTTAACGTGGGACGTGGACGTTGATGCTTTACACTTTCGTGCTGTTGATCCGAAATTCGTCCTACTAATAAATATCGATATTAGGTAAAAATCCTTTATAACTTTTTTCAGTCTGTGATAAATTGAATTGGTGGGCATTAAAATGAAGCACATGGAAGCGTCACCTCACTGAATAGTTGAATTTCAAATACTTCCAAATTTGACACATTTTACAAGGTCACACGTTTCAGAATGTCAAGAAGTTTTTATTTAATGCTGCCTTAATTTCTCCCAGTTGGAAATGCTCCCATTTCAAAATTTGAGCTAAGAAATCATCGCTGACTCCTTGGAAAAACTCCTACCACAATCATTGAGGTTGTAGTAGGTCGAAAAGTGTGCAAAAAAAGAAAGATAAAGCGTATTGTTCTTTAAGCAAAAATTAGNGTGCAAAAAAAGAAAGATAAAGCGTATTGTTCTTTAAGCAAAAATTAGCACAATCGTGCAATTATTCTTCAAATGGTTCTTCTCTAATGTTACTAGTCGCTTGTGGGTACCCTGGAACCGCAATTAACTTGATTTAACGACACTTGAGCGTAAACATACTGTTATTAATACTTCGTCGCGTCGTCATAGTTCTCAGATAAAGTCGTGGGCTGGACAGGAAGAAAAATTGATATATTTTTTTTGCCCTTACTCAAAAATTTGGTGTCTATACTAGTACTTTTTTTTTCTCGGTTTTAGTACTAGAACCATCAAGTGGAATTTCTACTTGACCCAGTGAAAGTGTTTTGGTGTCTAGTAGTGGTTTTCCAACTTACATCAATCACGTCCTTGAAAAATTGTGTGAGTGACAGTAGTAGTAAAGTGGGCGTAGGTCTTGATCAAGTGTGTATGTGCCTACTCAAAACGAAAAAGTTTTACACGCTAAACTTCGGCAAGAGAATCTAAAAGCTTATAACTTGAAGTGGACTGATAGGCAGTACTTTTTTCTACTGGAGAAGATAAAACTCACATGTCTAAAAAATTTTATGAAATCTGTCTAATCTGTCATGGAGAATCATTAAGTAAGTCGGATCAGGTCATTAGAATGGAGAACTAAAAGGAAGCGTGGCATTCGTATTAGTATTTTTGGCTCTTAAAGAACCTAGTTAGTTAAAGATAAGGATTAAGTAACTTATTTCAATTTCCATAAGGAAACCTACTTGGTTTAACTGTCCCACAACTAAGAACATATTCTTTTCTACAGTTCTGGATCTCCTTCTTTTCTCATCTCCGCCCTCTAATTCCAGTTAGTGAAAGTGTGAAAGTACAAATTTTAACAAAAATCCGTGTAAAAAAAACTTCCGGATGCTTCGTATTACTGGATTGTATCGTAATGGATTATTTCATCCTGGATTGGTCGGGTTATTAAGGTCAAGTTTTGCACCGGTACAGGTCAAAACTGCCAGGAATTACGTGAGAGTAAGCGTTATTTCAGAAATCAGAAATAATTTCTACAAATCCAATACAAATTTCAGCGTTTGTTTTTCATTTTGTAATGAATTTTTTTAAACTAGTTTTCAAAAGATATTCGTGGTAAAACTTTGGCAATTCGGCGTGAAGAACAATCAGTATGGGAAAGACGAGCTCCGCTAGCTCCTCACAATGTGAAGCAATTAGTCCGAGCAGGTTGCCGGGTTTTAGTTCAGCCTTCAAATCGAAGGGCGTATCCGATGCAATCGTATTCAAACGCAGGAGCTACTATCATGGAAGATATTTCAGATGCTTGATGTCATTTTTGGAGTGAAACAAGTTGAAATTGATTCTCTCATCAATGGCAAAACTTACTGTTTCTTTTCGCACACAATTAAAGCACAAGAAGCTAATATGCCACTTCTTGATGCTATTTTGGAGAAGGCAAGGACAAATGATTTGAAGGTCACCACACGCTTATTATTCACTTTCTTCAATAGAATTCATTTAATTTGTAGAACATTCGACTCCTTGACTACGAAAGAATGTGTGATTGAGAATGGACAGCGTCTAGTAGCTTTTGGAAAATATGCTGGAGTTGCTGGAATGGTTAATATTCTCCATGGCCTTGGTCTGCGTCTCTTGGCTCTTGGACATCACACGCCGTTTATGGTAAACACTTTCAAAATGTATTTAGCATAATTTGAAATAGTTAGACAATGTGCTTTAATTAATTTAATTGTAAAATTATTAATTTTATTGCTTTTATTCAGCACATCGGACCTGCGCACAACTACAGAAGTTCAGGTATGGCCAGATCAGGCCATCCGGGACGCTGGTTATGAAATTGCTCTAGGCATGATGCCCAAATCCATCGGCCCATTAACTTTTATCTTTACTGGTTCTGGAAATGTAAGTCAAGGAGCTCAGGAAGTCTTCCAGGAATTACCTTTTGAATACGTGTCACCTGACATGTTGCACAAAGTGGCCGAACATGGCGGTAAACACTACCCAGTTTTTTCAACCATATTAAAGAAATTAATCCAAAACTTAATTTCAGTTATGAACAAGGTCTACGCTTGCGAAGTTTCTCGACATGATCATTTAATTCATAAAGATACTGGCAAGTACAATGTTGACGACTATGAGCAAAATCCATCAAATTACATATCCATTTTTGCCAAGAAAATTGCACCATTTGCTTCTGTTTTAATTAATGGAATTTATTGGGCTGTCAATTCACCTAAACTTCTTACAATTCCTGATGCCAAGTATTTACTTCAACCAGCTTCAACCCCTTGGCTTCCTGCAACAGTCGGCTCACCACCTCTTCCGCATCGCTTACTGGCCATTTGTGACATTTCGGCTGATCCTGGAGGATCAATTGAATTTATGAACGAATGTACGACAATTGATCATCCATTTTGTCTTTACGATGCTGAGCAGAACAAAGAACTGAGCAGTTTCAAAGGTCCAGGGGTACTAGTCTGTTCCATTGACAACATGCCGACGCAACTTCCAAGGGAAAGTACTGACTTTTTTGGAGAACTTTTATTGCCATACGTTCCAGATATTTTACAGTCTGACGCTTCAAAACCTTTCGAGGAACACGACTTTACACCAGCAATTAAGGGCGTAAGAAATTAAATTAAACTAGGTCAACAGGTCAAGCCCAGAACGGGGAACGCACTGACCTGATTTGTTTTATACAGCAGTCTGATATTACAAATTAATTTATCACAGGCGTTTATTACAAGCAATGGAAATTTGACACCAAGCTTCGAGTACATCAAAGAATTACGAAATACAAACAAGTAATTTTAATTAAAAAAAAATTTCATTTTTATTAGTGTTAACTTGACAAACCATT
>JABASK010001048.1:0-10851 GCA_019776465.1 Rambutanura hunanensis | reverse complement strand
CTGATCATCTACAATTGCGTGATCCTCCTTTTTACCCTGTTGAGCTTGAGCCTTCAACACAAAAATCCGAAAGGATATTCCAGCCTTCCACCAAAAATGAAGATTTGCTTGCAGCGATTGGCTAAACTTTTGCGAATCGATTGGCCACTAGAAGAGAAAGACACTTCTGACAAAATCCTATGGGAAACTTCCCTCGATCATGTAGAAAGAGATGGATTGAATGCTCTAGCTCAACATTTCAAGGTCAAAGGTCAACAAGTTCAAAGAGCAGCAGAGTGGAGAAGTACGGCAGAGGTAGTAGACAGAACTTTAGGGATTTGCTTAACTTTTGTGTTTTTCTTTGGATTCATACTTGCAATTGCTAAAATTTAAAAAAAAAAGAATTGATTAAAAAACATTACACGAATTTAAAAAAAAATTGTTCAAAGTTTTCAAATTCATGAATTCAACGTTGAAGCAAAAACTCATTGAACTTTTTCGTACTATTTGTACAAAGTCGTTCGAAAATATGAAATTTTGTTAACGGCGTTTTGCACTTGGAAAAGTTATAAGAGTGCGAAATTAATTGCAGGAAATACATTACCCCAGTCACCGCATGGGGCTAGACGGTAGAAATTACAAACTACGTTTTATATTCATCTAAAACGTAGTAAAAAAAAGAAGCTACTTAAATAAAACAGTTTTTTATTGAAAATTAAATAATCTTTAACTTAATTTTTTGAAAACTTAATTGTTTTCTTCTTTTTTTTAAGTCAACTCTACAAATTCGTAGTTGACCAAGACTGTATCACATTTGAATTCTAATCTTTGCAAAAAGAAAAAATTACGCTGTTAATTAGTTTCAGTAAAATGGTCAAGAAAAAAAGGATAATGAATAAAAAAAATGTTCAAATCAATTCAATTGTTGAAAAATTACACAAAGTTCTGTCAAATCATCTTCCTTTCACTTGACGTCTTTTGAGTAAATGAAAATGTTGGGTAATTATAAAGCTTTTTACAAAAATGACTCCCTTGTCTCCCATGCCAAATTGTTGATTACTCACCAGTAAAGTGTTAGGCTCTTGGGCTATGGCCATCCTTGTCCCGTTAACTTGACCTCAAAATAGAAACGGAACGGGAAAAAGTTGAGGATAGGCGACCTAACATTTCCCGTTTCTCAAAATAGACTTTTTTTTCTATTGTATTCCTATCGAGTAACCTCGTCAAGATTGTGACAATTCAACCAGACCCACTTTGCTCAATTGGCCCCACCAACAAAATCCCACCTATCGAATTGAGTCCAATCCTATTAATCAACATTGACTCAATTTGACTCTATTTTCTTTATTTTAATCAAATTGACTGCATATTTAAAGTATCATCTGTTTTTTGTCCTCTTTGCAAAAAGAAGTGTGAGGTTCATTAACATTAAAATTCGCGACTTCTTTTTTTATTTGCAAATGCATGTCATGGTCATTTTTATTTACGGGATTTATTCGAAAGGCATATGACGATTTTCCACCTTTCGTCAAACTTTTAGTTGCGAAAATGCGCCAATATTTTTTTGGCAGTATTAGGTCAAGTTTTATCCGTTAGAACATATCCGCCAAAAAATAATTGGTCCTTGGTGCGGTGCATAAAAAAAATTCCGGTTTTGTCATATTTTTTTTTGGAATGGGTTTCAAAAATTGCGAATTTGTTAGCCAATTTTTTTTATATGAATTGACAGGTCATTCAAGAAGACATGAGGTCACCAAGCGTGCTGCTATACTACACAGTCCGACAGAATCAAGGTCACTCTTAGTTCCACTCTTACCAAGAAATTCACAACGATTAGGAACTTTTCGACCAGAGTCGTTGCTAGACAACGGACTTGACAGTGAAAACGTTCACCGCGTAACCTTTCCAGAACGAAGTAACCGTGTTCGGTTTCCTCCTCAAGGGTCAACAAGAGGTCAACGTAACTTAGAAGGAGACGAGCAAGGTCGCAAGGCTAGCCCAGATGTTCAGGATATCATTGACGGAATAGTGAAACTCCTTGGAGGAAAAGTTCATAGTCAAAGTCAAAGTTCAAACAAAAATAATAACCGAGGTCAACAGCAGTTCATTACTCAAAGTCCACTCCCACCTCAACCCACTCAACAATACCTGCAACCCCAACCTACCCAACAATTTGTGCAACCACAACCACAACCACCTGCGAATTCCAATGAATCGACCATACAACTTGTTTAATCCAACCAAACCACTATTCTTGCCAACACCGAAACCTACTCGGATAAACAATCGTGGACCGCCAATTCCCATTCCGACCGAACCACAAGGACAATTTGAAGCCATACCGTTGGAACTTCTTCATTCATCATCCAGGAACGTGTCTCTCGGACCGCCCTTCCCCTTGACACAGGTCAATGGCCAAAACAGTCAAGAAGCTCCGTATCAACTAGGGGTTCCGCTTCCGCAACAGTTAGTTCCCACTTCTTATGGTATCGGGGCCACCGAAAAATGAGCTTCACTATCACCGTCCTCAGCCTGAATACCCGACCGTTCCAGAAATACCGAAAACTACACGGAAACCGTTACTTGAAACAAAGCCCACAACGCCAAGACCCATTCAAGCGCAACTCCAAACCGATTCTGTAGAAGATGATGAGCGTGACGCCGAACGTTTAGTGAATGGTAGTGTTGCGGATAAGAACGGGCTTTGGATTCCTTTCGGATCAACGGAAACTGGGACAATTGGTTCCAATCCGGTTTATTTGGAACCAACGTTAATCGAAGAGTCACTCTCGCCTACGTTTACGCAGTCACCGTCTACGACAACGCAATACTCAACCTCGACACGATCCAGTATTACGGTTGAATCTGCTCATGTCATGTCGTCTTCTTCTACTACGTTACCGTCAATTAGTCCCACTAAGGTTTCTGAAGCAAACCAGTACCAAAGTACTACTACTCCTCAGACACCGGATCGTGTCATGTCAACAGATGACACTCCACTGCCAGCGTCAAAGAGACCAGTCTTCAATGGAAACAAAAAAAATATTGGGATTGGAACAAGTACCAGTCTCGGTAGCATAGATTTGCCCACCCCGGCACTTCGTCCAGGTCAGTTTGAGAATACACTGTTAACATTCCAATAACCATTCCAAACTTTTAAAATGAATAGTTGTGTCGAATGACGTAAAAGTAATGATTTTTTTTTAAATGGCGCTAATCTCAGGAATCGTACTTCCTGACGAAACTCCGAAAAGAGACTCTAGTAGCGCAGGATTCGGAAGCGTCGAAGTTGTCGCGACAGGAAATGATGGGAGTGGTCAAAAGTTTGGTGACATATTCGATGTCACAGTTACGGCCCAACAAAACTATGGTAATCAAGCAACTGGACAACCGTTTGTACAACCGGGTAAATTTGTGAACTTCTGAATTTCTCAAAAACGTTTCTTTCTTAAACCCAATTTTCCTTTGTCAGTTGACCTTTTGAGTGATGAAATCATCACAGCACCAAATGGACACCAACAATTTGTTTCAATTGATGGAAAACGAACTTATTTTAACCTTCATTCAACTACTAGTTCATCACAAGTGGGACACTCAAGTTCTACAGTAGTACCAGTACCCAAGAGTCATCCAGGAATAGTTGGTCCACCTTCACATCCCTTTGCTCCACCATCCAGTCGACCACCGGTGGCTTCTGCTTCAGCAACGACTCCTTTAGATAAAAATGTAGGTACAAGTTTAAAAATTACTGGTTCCGAAGAATCAAGTGGAAGTGGAGGAGGAGGAACCAATAGTAAAACTCCGGGTATAATTCGTCGACCAATCACAAGACGACCAGCTGCTTATGTAGGTACAAGTTTAAAAATTACTGGTTCCGAAGAATCAAGTGGAAGTGGAGGAGGAGGAACCAATAGTAAAACTCCGGGTATAATTCGTCGACCAATTACAAGACGACCAGCTGCTCCACCAGTTCGGATTGATACTTGTATTGTTGGAGATGACACGACATGTAACGTTGACCAATTTGAAAGTTGTCGGACTGAAAGTGGAGTTAGTTCTTGTATGTGTCGTCCAGGATACGCTAGAAAACGACATCGAGAAACTTGTAAAGGTAAGGTAGGCGAAAATGAAATGTTGGCCACGTTGTGCCGATTCGTGGTTGTGCAAAAAAAATTGCAAATTTATTCTTGCAAAAATTTTAAATTCTCAGTTTCTCTTATCGTTCCATTCCAACGTCTATGATAAATTGCAATTTGATTTTTTTTGTCAATTTTCAGCAATTGTTGCTCTAGTCCTGTCCCTTCGATTGGACAAACTTGGAGACAAAAAACTCAACTACAATCCAGACTACTTCAATTCAAATTCAGAACTTTATCAAAGTTTAGAATGGGAAACGATTCACGGCGTAAGTGTTTTTTTTTCAGGGAAATTCGTCCTGTTACTGTTTTTCTTGAGCGTTCCCCGTTATTTTTTTTTTCGAAAAACAAATTTTCGTCATGTTTAGTTATTTTTTTTTAAATCTTACAGTTAGACTCAATTTTTGGAGAGTCAACCAGCACGGGTGGTTACATTTGGTTCAAAATTAGACGCTATTGGGTTCGACGGTCGTCACGCTGTCGTCAATTCGACAGTGTTGCTTCAAGAAGTTCCAAACGTGGTGACCAATCAGGTATACATTTTCTTTAAAAAAAAACAACAACTTGTTTTTTTTTTCAAAATGAAATTTAAGCTTTTAAAATGGTTCAGGTAAAACGAGACGTTCAACGGTCAACTATTTGAAAGCATTACGCGACATCACAACAGCCTTGGAAAATCCCAACTGACCGTTGAAGGGCCAATCAGTGCCATCAACGCTATAGCTGGTTAGTAGTTCGTTAACCTAATCAAAACTAACCTTCTTTTTCCAAAGTTAACAGTTATGAACTAATTTTCGTCTTGACAGATATGAACGAATGTGAAAATACTGAAATGCATGACTGTGACTCACGAGCCCAGTGTGTCAACACATATGGTTCCTTTGAGTGCAAATGTAATCCAGGCTATGGTGACAAATTTGACAAGGACAAAAGACGAAGTGGGCGAAAATGTGAATCCTGTAATCCCAAAGTACATTGCAACAGTCGCGGAGAATGTCTCATAGAAAATGGGCAAAATATATGCAAGTGAGTCATCATCATCAAATACAAGGACAAAAGACGAAGTGGGCGAAAATGTGAATCCTGTAATCCCAAAGTACATTGCAACAGTCGCGGAGAATGTCTCATAGAAAATGGGCAAAATATATGCAAGTGAGTCATAAAATTTCAAATGATTTGAGAGAAAACAAAATCAACTAAAAAAAAAATTTAAGTGTTACGTATAAATTTATAAAGCAATTGAATCCTTTTCGTCTAGATGTGCTGGCAACTACTACGGAAGTCAGTGTGATATTGACGGGGAAGTATTGGCAGTAGCTATCGGGGTACCCAACTACAAATTTTGATCTACCCAATTAGTTGTTCAAAATTGTTCAATTTAAAAAAAAAAACTAGAACGTGTGATCTAAAAATCTTTCTAGGCTTCTGTCTCTGCAGTGGTAATCATTGGTCTCACTTTAGCCTGCCTTTGCATGTGGAGGTATCGTTATTAATTTTCAACTTTCTTTGTTTTTTAAAACTTTTTATCTAAAAAGAATAGAAAATTCGTCATTTTTTTTTGCGCTTTCGTCCAGCCGGCGCTGGAAGCGGGAGGAGCAAAAGGCGGCACTTATGAGTCGAACTTTATTTGGCGGCGTCGCTTCTCAAGCCATGAGTTATTTGGGGAAGAACTCAATGACGCCGTATCAACAGCACATGACCTTGGACGAAAGACTGCGGTGGGCTCAAGTCGATCCGAGTTTACCTGGTGGTAACCTCTACGTGGTAAGTCTACCTTCAGGGTCAGAGGTTATTCAGGTCAAATTTGGGCTTTTTTTGTAAACCACAAGTAAATCACCAAAAAACAACAACGTGGTGTTCACGTCATCGAGAAACTTTGGTTTACAATTTCGTTCATCTAAAATTTAGCGCAGAGTGCCGACACGTGCCTGACTCACGTCGTAGTTAGTCAGACCAAAAGGCCAAATCTATTGTTAGCTCACAAATGACAATTGATTAAGGTCATTTCACACTGGAATGTTCCGATTAGAACTCTCTCTTTCTCTGATTCATAATAAAAAAATTGAGGTTACTGCGCGGATTTTGTATCAACTCTCAACATTATTGATGAAGGATTGAGTTGGGTAGCGCTTCTGGGCAAAGGGCACTTTTTCTAAAGCGAAAATCGCTAAAAGGCGCCATGGTGACCCCAACTTTTTGTCTACATCGTCTCGCCTTTCTTCTTTTAGTAACTAGAACTAAGTAGCAAGATAGAATCAAAAGGTCAACCTTTTTTTTTTGCTAACAAATGACAATTAGTAATTAAGGAGGGGTTGTGTTACGCGGCGAAAACACTCTATCTACAATTTACTCCGAATGAATTGACAATCTTCTAAAAGTCTTTTGTGACTTGGACAATTTCAAAGGGAAAGCCGCTAGTTCCCAATGAACTGCGTCGTTGAGAGTGTTGGCTCCAATTGCGCAACTTTCCATTGACCTGAATTTTGGAAAATCCTTGACAGTTCTTACGTGCGTGCGCACGACTCCATAACGCTTCTGAACAAATTCAAGTTTAAAGCGGAAGTTAGTTCACGCGGCATGTCGCAATTTTGAAGCCCCACATTAAAGTGTTAATCATGTTAATCATGTCATTTTTTGGGGTCTTGTAAAGCAAACGGAGCCGTTAAGCTACGAGACGCCGCCAACGATGATGACCTCGTCAGCCAGGCGGTCAGCAGAGACGTGCGATACAACGTTTGGATGACCTTTATGAAGACAATCGACACCATATGCCGAATGTCAAACGACCAAAGAGTCGTTCCTCGCAGGTAAAGGTCAAGTTCATGTTAGTTACTTACTACTACTTGTTGAAGTAGACTAGGTTGATCACTGACCTTTTTTTTTCAGCTACACTACTGTGACCTCGAGGGAGAACCACAGTCGGACATTTATTCGGCACGTGGTCCCTTCCTTCCGGCCTTTCCTGCTCAATTTTGTGTACCGACAGGTCCGATGAACCCTTACCCGCATCAACGAGGTGGATTCTATAGTTAATTTTATGACATTAGTTGTTGCCATGGTTAAGATACCCGGGTCTAATGTGCAAGACTTCCTCCTCACCTAGATAGTTCTGGAATTTTTTTTTGTTGGGCGTGTGGTTTTTTTTTTTTGGTTGGGAAAGTTTTGGAGGTTTTCTATCATTGTTTTCTAGACTATTCTTGTTGATTTGGATTAAAAATATTTTGTTTTCTTTTGTAAGAAGATCGTTTGATGACGAGGATTCCAGTACTCGGTAGTTGATGTGGATGGTTTTCGAGTTAGATTGGGTAATTTCCCTATGGAGCGTCGCCGTATTTTCTGACATAGCCCCACCTTCCTTTTGGTATGGGTCTCTGCAAATGTGTCTTCCAGAAACTTTATGTCCAGATGGTAACTTATTTCAACCATCCGTTGAAATTTTCGTGTCACAATAGGATTTACTCAAGTGTCCTCAAGGGCAAAAAGGTCCTTGTGTCGAGCACAATGTCCAAGGTTACGAGGGCTATAGATTTCTTTTACAGTGAGAAGAGTGAGACCTGCATTGATATTGATCTGAAAAATCATAGAAAAAACTGGTTTTCTAACATTCTTGACGCGTTTACCCTGGCGGGCGACGGGCAACACTGGATGACTTAACAAGTACATGATTTAGTAGGATACTTGACCTAAGTACCGAGCAACTGAATGAGTCATCTACGGCGCCTTCACCGGTCGGTGACTTTTTGTCCTTTGGTCACCTTGTCCTTTACCATTTGCATAGTAATGGTTACATACTGGAGGATTATACTAACAAGCGCTGCTGTAAGATGCTGATGCTTGGTAANAGTCATCTACGGCGCCTTCACCGGTCGGTGACTTTTTGTCCTTTGGTCACCTTGTCCTTTACCATTTGCATAGTAATGGTTACATACTGGAGGATTATACTAACAAGCGCTGCTTTAAAATGCTGAGATGCTTGGTAACTTATTAGTTAGACGGATCTGTTGGCTTACTTCTGGCTCCAACAATTTCTGAGAAACTTGTTTGAGTCAGAATATTCTAGGTTGGTACTGGTATTTTTTTTCCCAATTTCCCCATCTAATCCCACTTGCCTAAATCAGATACATACCAAAAAGACCATCAACAGCTGGCCAGCCTACCGTTGTTAGCTGTGTCCTATGACCACAATTCACGAGGAGCCTTGTATAGTTTGAAAATACATAACAAAGTGGATTAACTAAACTAGGAGTTAAGCTTAACAAAAAGACCAAAGTCATTCAGAGTAAAGAGTCAGTCTTAGTTTACCTCTTCTTTCGATAGGTTCTTTATCACCGAAAAAAAAGAACTCTTAGTTTTCATCAGTAGTGTTTACTTCCTGGTATTCTGCCCCTGAAATAGACAACAACGCAATTAACTTCCAAAATTGAAACAACAAAGTGTTTGCACACAACCAACTTACGATACGGACACGACATCCGAAAGGTATGCGGCTTTGGTATTGACAAGCACGGAGAGTCAGTAGCCAAAAAGTGTTAGAACATTAACAAAAAACTGAGAATTTCAACGGTGGAATTTATCTGTGGTTTGCCAGTGAGCGTAGTAGCAAGTGTTCGGGACAACGTAAAAATCAGTTCACTACTAAAAGATCACCAAAAACGAAAACGTTTATTTTTGAGTTATTGCGCCCTAATTGTTGAACCAAAAAAGTGGTGTCTGGTGTCACGGATTTTAAACCAAAAGTCGTCCATTTTGAATTTGAAAACACAAACTTGACTTCAGCCATCATCGCATCGGCGAGAGTTTAGACGAAAGCAGCCGTCGAAGTTCATCTCTACTTGACCTTTAAACTTTAATAGAGGTCAACAATGAAGGAATTCATTGACAAAACTTCAAAGGTAACCAAAAACGAAATAAGGTTGAGAATAAAAATAATATAATAGTTATTATTGTTAGACATAATGAGCTAAAATACCGATACCAGCCCCGCCGGCAGCATTTTGCATAAAACCCATATCATATGTTCCTGTTACAGATCTATTCCTTAGAAATTGTTTCCTTTGTCAAATTCAGCGAAAATGTTCAATGGCGCCAGGAGGATGAGTAATAATTGCAGAAACCTGATGCAACGCTTCTTCTCCAGCATCTATTTTTTGCACAGTTTTTGCAAATTAGTTATACAAAAAGCATACACACTCCTCCTCTCCGCACTCATCTCCCTAATGCAAAAAATATTAACTTTTGCAAGTTGAAAGTACGCAACTTGACTTCACACGCGGACGAGAATGACCTCGAAGAGTTTTTTTTTGCGCAAAAAAAAAACAACCGATTACATTTGACTCGTAAGCCGAAGTTAGCCACATCATCATCGCTGCTTGCTCGTTTGTTCCTTGCGGTTGATAAATGACACGACAAAACTTTAGCAAAAAGTAGGTGAACTCTGCTGTGCGAAACAAGAAACATGTGCAATTTTTTTTTGCAAAAACCACGCCAAAGCAGAACGCATCCTGTTTTTTAGAATTTTACACATTTTGTACGAGTTGACCTCTTGAAACTCCATGTCGCAATACCTTGCCGGCCTTTCCAATTTATGTTGTAATTTTGCGCAGATATTTTGCAATGATTTCATGAAACTTTTTGTTTTTGCCAATTTCCAGAGATTTGTTCGTGTCGAAGTAATTGAACCAGTTACAATTACCACCAAAGAGCATCTGGGATGGAGTTCTTCTTTCACAACGTATCTCATTTACCTTAAGGTAATGAATGACCTGCTAAACCCCAAAACGTCATTTGACCTTAACTGACCTTTGTCCTTTTTTTTCATTATAGACCAATCACTGGGCTTTTTCCCTCCAAGAATCTGAAGTAAGACGACGTTTCTCTGATTTCTGTTGGCTTCGTCGAAAACTAATAGAACATCATCCAAATAAAATCGTTCCACCACTTCCCGCCAAAAGATACTTTCATATTACTAAATTTGACCCTCAGGTCATTCAAGACAGATGTCAAGGTTTGGAGAAATTCATTCAACGGTGAGTCAGAGTGTTCTACTAAAAATATAAATGTTATGACTGACGAGTGAGTCTATCTCATGCGTGTCAACCTTAACGTGACACTTGTGTTTTGACTCAAGTTTTGGGGTCAGTCTGGACACCACAAGATCCATGGGTACACGATACACATGATATATCCTTGTTATGTACTTTTAGGGTCATGCGGTCTTTCGTCTTCCTGTCAGACGCTGCCCTTCACCTCTTCTTTCAAAGTGAACTAACTTTGCCTGAAATTGAGAATAAATTGGCTGAAGAAATTAAACCACAATATGTTCAAAGAAGAATACACTTAAATTCTACTTCAAGTTCATCCACTCGGGGTCATAGTCCAATTCTTGGAAAACCCGAATTTAATCGCTACATCTCAGATGATGGAAGTAATGCCAGTAGTTTGGAAAGTACCAACGGTAGTGAAAATGAATCACTTAGGTAAGTTAACCCTTTGACCGGTCCAAAGTTTAGGGATAAAAAATAGTAATTTTAGAATTTTTTTTTCTTTCTAAAATTGTTTTTTCCCCAAAATGTTCCTTTCTAAAAAAAAATTCCAAAATTAGTTACATACCGTGACTCATTACTTAACCAAATTCTATTGTTTCTTCTAGACTTATCAATTCTTGTGACGGGTCTTCTATTGAAGGCTGTGACATTGAATGTCTCACTACCAAAATGGACATGACTCCTCCTCGTCC
>JABASK010001047.1:0-10852 GCA_019776465.1 Rambutanura hunanensis | reverse complement strand
ATAAGATTGACATTTATGAGTAGTAAAACTCAATTAGTTTAATGTAGCAACATGTATACTATACAATTTTCACACCTTAACTTTATACCCAAAACCTTAGAAATATATAAATGCCAAAAACCAACGAATCCTAAACAATTGAATTGAATTAAGGTTAGTTCGAGTGTTGCGAGTGACAAGTACACGTCATTTCATCTTGATGATTGCCATTTCCTACTACCACCCAAAAAAAAAACCTTCTAGTCTGCTAGAACGTGAAAAGAACGAATAAGACTTTAAGTCGTCTAAAATTAAAACCACAAAACCCCTACATTTTTTCCTTGCTTTCCCCTATACAATTTTTGTACAGTAGAATTTTAACCCTGTACAATTTTAAGAAAGAACGTAACGTGGTTGGCTATCCATCATTTTCCCACACTGCTTTCTCTCCATCACGCTTCCCTTCACACGCAGGCTTTCCCCACACTCAAAGTAAATGCTCCCTTCCAGAAGCCCGACAATATTTCAATCCGAATATAACCTCCTAAGAAATTACACAAGAATTTGCCCTAATGAGATTACTAATGCGAATATTAACAATGTTTTTATAGGTTTTTTTTTTGCACAAACGGTTTATAATGTGTGGAATAGCCAAAATATTTGTAACACATTAAAAATCATTGTGTGTGTTAAAACCCCAAAAATGGATTTCTAGGTTTGTTACTCAAGTTTTTTTTATCTATTGAACCAGTTTTCTTTCCTTTTCGCCAAACTTTAGCCATACTGCTAGCAAAAAAAAATCCCATAAAATTTATTTTTTATAACTTCATCACCATTTCTGAAACACAAAGCTAAAAACTTCTAAACAATTCTACTGTTTATTTCAACACAAAAAAACAAACACCGTTCTACCATAACGCGCCGTGTTGCGATAGCACGAACGTTTCCCGCTCCCTTCATCACCAGCACGATTTATTTTCTTCTTGGCGTCGACGCAGTCCATTCAATTTCCCCTTTTTTCGTAACCCATTGTGGCATTGTAGTTTTGAAAAATGAGCAACTTTTTTTAAGTCTTAATGGATGTCAAATTTGGACAATTTTTTTTTTTGGAAGAGTAATCTCCTGTTTAATTCGTGGGGACGCGACTACGTTTGTGTAAGCTAGAGAATCCCTGGAAATTAATTGTTCTGGAAATTGTACAATGTAGCTACAGGATATGGGACACCTGCTTTCTCCCATTGTATCATCGCTTATCCCTTTCACGGGGGAAACGGCAACAACCGCGTGATGACTCTACTATATTACCCTGGCACCTAAATCGACCGAATTGAATGCGTGTCACCTAGATTTTTTTTAACTGAATAAATGTAAGGCTCTCTAATAAATTGCGAAGAAAGTCAATCTTTTGGCATCAGTCTCTACGTTTTACCTACGTGAGTGATGATCGGACTGGCATAAGCTCTGTGATGTTGCCAAGGTAACATGCATCTCTACCCGTTTTGAAGGAAGTTGACACAAGGAAGTGAGCCATGGACTCTTAAGTCTCCACTCAAAAATCCTTCTGAAGGCATCTTTCCTAATCGAAATGTCAATTTTAAGAGGGAAAGGCATTAAGTAGGAAGTTCCCCTTGGCTTAAAAGTTCCTTGGCGCATCATCCGCCGTCGTCTTTCCTTTCCTATGCAAACTAACCATTTCGAATGCAAACACAAACAGGATTTTCCGTCACGCTTGAAAATTTCTTCTTGGGTTTAAAAAAAACTGTAAATGACTTCGAGCCGCCAACCGTATCCTAGAACTTTTTGAAAAGAGGTTAAGCCGAGGTCAAGTCGAATGCAGAAAGCTTGTCCATTTCTCATGGAGTCAAAAACGCTAAGACAAATTTTGAAAAATGTGTGTAAGTTTCGTACAACCCTTATGTTTTTCAATGTCTAAACTTTGTAACATAATTTTTTTTAATTGCCAAGAATGAGTGACTTACGTAGCCGCCTTGATTAATTGGTAACCCTATCAGGCTGAATTCGATCGAAACTAATACATTCTTGACCAAGCCCAAACGCTAGCCATCTTGGAGAGCTTGGCAAGGCTTTTCGACAGGACCCACGTACAGTGCATCTAGAAAACCAAAACAAAACAATTAACTTCAAATGTGTAAACCAAAATTTTACTTTTGCAGTAGTACAATAATTGAATCTTGAAAATTATATTCTTTGACAATAAGGAAATTAGAGTAATATAAGCCTTTTAGATATAAAGTATCACAAAGTAGACTTTTAAGGTAGTGCCTTTATGCCATAACGTTGCGATTTTTCCCCTCTTTTTTTATAGCGTGGTAGATGGGTTATCATATTAGAAAATAATTTCTTAAAGCATTATCCCTTGAGAACGCGTACCATAAAACTTGTTTGCCATACTACCGCAAATTTTCGAATTCAAATTTCCTAGCAACCAAGAGACAAAAAAAAAAGACTGACATCAGCCTTAAACTTTCTCCTCGTCCTTTCTGGCTTATGGAGAGTTGCCAATATTGAAACTACTCGTGGTTGGGAACTTTGTAGCCAAAATCTACAGAAAAGCACGCCTTGTATCAACCCCGTATACCTCACTGGAACGAAGAAAGCATCTGGTTGCGTTTAGATTTTAAGGTTCATGTACGATTAGCCCTACGACTTTCATAACGAAAGAGGACGTAATGGGGTTTCGGGTTATACAAGGCCACTCGAGACCGACTTGAGACTTGGAACAGCTTTCGGTCTTATACCTTATCGTGTCCGGGCAAAGTGGAAAGCAAAGACTTTCACTTCCTGCAGAAACATGATTTTTCAATTAGAATTAAAATTCCAATTCAACAAACCCTGCAATACCAAAACCTTCTTCTTGGCTTCCTTCCAGCCGTCAACTCTTCCACTTCGCCCCTGCTAATTAGAAAGACAAAGAAATTCTAGAGGTTCAGAGTATTTTCTAACAGGAAAAGGCCACAACGCAAAAGAAACGATATCTACACAAGCACTTTCCATAATACTTAAAAAAATGGGACTTATCCAGTCAGAAAGTAACCTTAGATACCATTGAGAAAATGAGCTTTATACGCTAGACGTGAATACTATCGAAGATCACTCCCTCCACTCCATGGCATGAGACATGTGAAATTTACAAACATGAAACGGGATTAGAAATTGCGAATTTTCACAACTAAACCTGCAAAAAATGCCCGAGCCTTTTAAACAAGTCACTTTCCTTGTGTCTGTAGACTCTAAATGTATCCACTACCCACTTAGGTTGACTTTCTCCGTCTTTCCTTACTTCACCGTATTGCGTAAATGTCATAAAACTCTCTGCTTATTATTTTGATAGTAACGTAGGACAGCATTTTTTTTCCTCTGTCGCTTTCAGTTTTTCGCCTGTCTGGGTCGACTGTTAACTTTTCCTGAGCAAAGGATCCCATTTCTGAAAGCATGATGAGACAATTTTTTTTTAACGGAAAGGACAAAAGGAATGACAGTGGCGTAGAGGATGGAATGATGGATGGAGTTTTTTGGCGTTGAAGAAAAAAAAACAGAAGGGAAAGGCTGCTTTCTTCCGTATGCTTTTACAAAGAACAATTCCGTTGTGAAGCATATTATAAAATTCTGGAGGCAAATTTGATTATGACACAGTCTTATATCTCACATCACATAGCTTAACTTAAAAGCTTAGAATTCCAAAAATGGAAAGGAGCGTGAGAAGACCATTTTCACTTTGAATGACTCTAAAATTAAATGAAAACCACCAAAAACTTAAAGAAATCTACCACCAAAAAGGATGAGCTCAACTTTGGTACAATTTAATTAAAAGGAAGAGTGCATAGTTATGTTCTTTCTCTGAATTAAAGGCACGGAATAGGAGTAAGGAAAAACTAGTGACAAAATTAAGAAATAAATTAAAATGTAAAATATGACAGTTAGTAGAAATTTAATCCAAAGGCAATTGTACGCCCAGCCATCTGCTTGTACTCGAACAAAACAAAAACAAAAATTTGAGACTTCTGTTTTCTTTTTTAATTTTTATACACAACTTTAGCCCTACTAAACGTGTCCATATGGCTACCCTTAATGTGAAAGTTTTCCAGTTATATTTTTTAGGACTGTTTTCAAAGCTTTTGGTCTAGAGTAGACGCAGGCGTTAAAAACACAATTGAGCACTTCATTTACTTCTCATCCAATCATAAATAATGGATTGGAATACCACATTATTCATCCATTTTCTAAACTGTGGGGCAGTTGTGTGATGATGGACTTTTGGGGATTTCTCGCTCTTCTTACCAAAACGAATCATAGAGCTCTAGGACGAGGTCATAGTTTCCGCAATTGTCTCACTTTCCTCCTCAATTTTGAATCGTGGACATAAAATCCAAGTCCGTTCTAATAATACCTAAATGGGAAGACCTGTTTATTGGAATCAGATCCAATTTACTCAAATGCCTCCAATTTAGATCTCCTCNGAGGTCATAGTTTCCGCAATTGTCTCACTTTCCTCCTCAATTTTGAATCGTGGACATAAAATCCAAGTCCGTTCTAATAATACCTAAATGGGAAGACCTGTTTATTGGAATCAGATCCAATTTACTCAAATGCCTCCAATTTAGATCTCCTCCCTAGTCATAAAACTTCCCAAATCCTCCAGTTCTCCTTTCTCGTCATAAAAAGAAAATGCTCAGTACAAGATGAACTCGGAGGCTCAAAACCGTCAAAGAGAAAATCATCTAGCCCTGCCCAAGCCTGGCTAAACGAGATGAGTTTCTAATCAATATTGTATTATAGAAATGCGGAAACTAACATATCATCCGAAAGAATAAGCCTTCGTTCTACAGACTGCCCAATGTACAGTGTACAACAAAATATGCCACTATTGGGGAAACTACGTTTGTTTTCTCTACTTTCTCCCCTTACTCAACGACAGCAAAATCTTCCCCTCCCAATGGAACTTTTGTAGACATGAACACAAATCCCCAACAGAGACAAGACCACCGTTCCGTACAACTACACGGCTTACGCATACCCACAAAATTTCTGGATGTATAGTGGCAGAAATTCAATAATTTTCCCCATCGTCCCCTTCTTATTCCCTGTTCTACAGAAAAAGTGGTGACGGCGGTTCTTATAATGAGGCTCTCATTACCCATTTACACCCCAAAAACAAAAGAGACGAGAAATTGATGAGGTTTTTGTCACTACTGGTGCCAAGCTGGTCCAAACTGCTTAATCTATCATGTCATTAGCCATAGAATTTAAACAATTTTGAGTAAAAAAAATTGTCAACCACCTCCAACCGTCCAATACGTCTAAGTTAGCTCTAGTTAATTCCCTAATCCAAGTAATGTTTCGAACAGACGCTGAACGTGAAGTTTGAGTATTTCTAGATTTTTGAAATATTCCTCATACACACACACAATTGAAACATTACCCACAAAAATTGATACTATAATGTTCTTTAAATTTCATTATGTTTTGGAGGTAATTATTTTTCAGGTAATAACATAAAAGTCCTACCAAGTTCAAGTCACGTTTGCAAACTGCACTTTCTCTTGCTGTCTCCAGGAAATATAGTAACTTTTCCCCTATTCTCCATCAATTTTTGGCTAGGGATCGTCTCCAATTCAAAAAAAAACTATACAACTTTCCCTACGTAATTTTTGAATTTTATTGCTTTGGAATGAACTTTACCTTTGTTCCTAGTTGGAGGGGGGGGGGAGGGGGTGGGTGGGTTGAAATGATGAAAAGAAATAAGAAAATGGTCTTGGCTCATTCTAAATCTCCCCGCAGCGTGTCATGCCAAGGGAGAGATGACACTTTTACCCTTTTGTGAAGCCTAGTGGGGAAAGCAGCAGAGAAAGCTTTCCTTTGCCCTACGGCTCGCCTGTTCTTTCAACCTCAACCAAACTTTATTATGGAAGTTACATGTTAGAAAAGAAATGAATAAGAAAGGAAGACGTGGAAAAGTCCCCTCGCTCCCCTTGACTTCCTTCATCTTCCAGGACTGTAAGAAGGTGAAAGCACATCTTCAGATTCAGATGTAGTGATAGGTTCCATTGGATAATTAATGCCAGACTTCCTTTGTCTTTTCTGTCACCAACAGAACCTTCAAACAGTATCTGTCTTCTACCCTTTTCCACTTTCTACAAACGCTAGATGGGGTTGTTAGATTAATATCTCACACGAATCTATCATACTAGCCTAACCTGCTAGAACAACCATAGACGTTTATTTTATCATTTAAATTAGACCGCAAACTGACCTATATCATAATTTTCCCCGTAACAATACTAACCCAAATCTTAGATTTTAGCTCATATAAATATTTAGTAGCACAGTATAGTAGCGCAGTATTCTTAAGTATAAAGTTTTAGACCGTTTACGATAAAAAGCTTCCGAAATCATAGTGCTTGCCACCAAATGTTAGCCAACAAGCATTTCTTACAAGATATTACATCAAAGTAGTTCTACTGAGCTGTAACGTGACTGACACTTGGATCAAATATTTTGTAAAACTAAATTCTGGCGAGTTAGTGACTTGTTAAAAGGATCACCAAATCAATAAAGCCTTTAAAATTCGTCTGAATTTCACTGCTCTTAGGAATTTATGTTTAGTAAATGGTAGAGTCTCCATGTTGTCCATGGATTATAACCCTACTTTGCAGAAAACGCTACCCGTTTATCACTGCCCTATAAAATTTCGACAGAACTGGAAGAATTGTCTCCAGAAGAGATGTCTACTTCCGCCCTCTCTAAAGGAAGAATGGCCTTTTCTTCTGCTTAGGAAACGGAAGTAGAGCCTATTACACTAAAAAGAGTACAACAAAGACACACTCCTAAACGCAACTTTTCAGTGCCCTGTTCCGTAAACAGAACACCATTAAAAATTGGTTTCTAACATAAAGCAAAATTGAGGAGCCTAAGGTTTTAAGTTTAATTTTTAGACATTCGCCAAAATTTTACTCTCTCCCTTCTTTCTAGAAAACCAGCATAGAAAGCGTTGGTTAGAAATTGGTTAAATTTAAAGTCAGAGCACAAAAAGTTCAATGAGAATAAAAGGAATCAGAAGTTAATTGAGAGAAATTAAGTGGTCCTCTTTTTGGAATTGGCCCAGAAACCTCAATTTCGTGCTCTATCCTTGGTCCAGAATTCCCACTTTCCTAAAGCTGGTTGGTCCAACTTATATAACTTTGATGATGAAATATTGTTGAGTCGAGAGGTCCATTAAAAGGAAATGGAGAAAGTGGAAAGCCTTTTTTCTAATGTCCATTTATGAGGGTCCAAGGTCATAAAGGAATTAATAGAAACACTTCTCTCCATCGAGGTTACGCCGTTAGAAGTGGAAAGAAGACCAGACTTCCGACTGGCGGAAATTTCAAAACCATTTTCTTCTTAATTGGACCATAAAACGTCGTCATCAGTCTCGTAAGGTCTCGTAGCGTAGAGAAGCATAGCAAAACCATAGAATTTTGAGTCTTCCTTTTTTCCTATCTTGAAAGTACGATGGTAAAAAAGGAACTGAAGAAGTTAGAACTGGAAAGTAACAAAAACCAGGACTTTCTCCACCCAACTTTCGCTTTCAACTTCTTCTTTCCTTTCGGAAGTCTTTTTCTTCTCAATTCATTCAGCCATGTTTCAAATTAAGAATCAAAGACTTTCTCCCCTTTTTAAAACTTCGACTTTCAACTTCTTCTCCGCTCGCTTCCCCTTTAACCACTACCAAACTAAAATTCTCACATAGAGACTTTATTCAAATCATTCAACGGTAGTGAGGGTGTGAGCAGTCTTCAACTTTTACAAAAAAAATACAAAATGTTTCAATTTTCTAACTCAATGAGAACGAGCAGCCTCTCAAAAATTATAAAAACTAAAACATCTTGATTGGCAAAAACTGGGTTCAATTGTAAGACGAAGAAAATTGAGGTCAAATTCCGAAAATGAGGCAAATATTTTTTCCGCTCTTTTTGATATTTGAACTTTTGAATTGGACCATTTTCGAAGTAGTCTTTACCATTATTTTGCACCTTCGCTTTTATATTCCTTTGAACCTTATAAGAACAACATTCTAGTTAAGCTTCTTGTGTAAAAATTTGGCTACTTTATTTTAAGGGGCAACTCCACCTTCTGAAAATAATAGTTTGAAATAAAATCAATTTTGTTCTCGTCAATCCTGTCTACTCCTCGTTAATTGGTAGAATTTAAAGTGAAACCTGTAGCATCTTCCTATAATTAAATAAACTAGAAGCGAGAAACGATCCAATTTTGTTTTCCCAACGGTCGAGTTAATGCTAGACCTTCGATACCTCTGATTATTTTGTTTCATATAATTGTACAGAAAAAAAAATGTACAATGAACTTTCTTTTCTTTGCTCAATTTTCAAAAAAAAAGTTATTGCTAATTGAATTTCCTTTTTCGACTCTACGAAAGGTATTGTTGGAATTATTTTGGCAAATGGAATTTCTTGAGACTCTAGGGCTAATACAAGTGGATCTTTTAGTGGCGAAAAGCCAACCACAAGAACCTACTACCTCATTCAAATACAACGCAGCATCTCCCGGCCCAATTTCCGCCTTTCCTTCTTCTCGGAATCTTCGTGATATTAAGGTTTCTCTTCCCTTTATCGTCTGCATTTGCCAAAAAGAAAGGAGGGAAAACAAAAGGAAAAAAAAATTGAAATGTTTGAAAGTGTATTATTAGAGTTGCGAAGCAGCTCGAGGTTTATTCCCGCCTTTCCTTCTATTGTATTGTCCGGATAGACGGAAGAGGAAGGAACCTTAATTTAATTTTGACTTAACCCAATTTCCCATCAACTTTCTCTCGCCCTTTATTTCCATCCCATACCCGCCTACTCGAACCGGGTAAGGCAGAGAAAAGACACCAGCTTGCCAAATCCCTATGTATATTTTTTTTTGTGAAAATTACCAAAAGGAAATTGTTTTTCATTAAATTAAGCCATTTAAGTTACCGTTCCTTCCAAATTATGTGGGTAAAAAACTGATTGTGAAGTATGCACCAATAGTTACAAACTTGAAACTTTTTCTGATAAAGTTTACCTTATAGATTTGCTTAGTAGTCTAACCTATAATGTTTCCTAGACTATATTTATCCAGACTTTTTTCAAAAAAAATTGGAAAATTATACCATTGATCAAATTTAGTTGGACAGTTTACAGTTCTAAGTTAGAAAATTTAAAACCAATAAAACATATGCATTTTTTCTTTTCTTTGATGAACATAGTTTGCATCTTGCATCTCGGCCAAAAAAAAAAATGCTTTAACAAATTGCCAAATTTTCCGTTTGCCTGAACAGAAACGTCGAAGACAAGTTTCTGCCTGAATTCATATTCCTTTGAACATATTTTTTGTACGAAAATTAAACTACTAAACTAAAATGTTAACAGTCTTTTTTACCCATCAAAATTTAAAACCGCACAAACAAAACGCTACTCCATATATTAATTAATAACAAAAACTTACTTAAACTAGAAGCGTTACTAAAAAAAATATTGTAAAATTGAATCTTACCCTTTTTCCAATGAGCACCAACCACAGTAAGGATCCCTTGAACTCAGACAAGTTGAGCAGTTGCTATGAACTTCACACTCTTCTACACGCACTTTCACCACCTGAAAGAGACAAAAGATTAAAGGTCAAAGGTCAGATCCTCATTCGTAAAGACATGGTAGGAAGCAGGGGAGACTTAATGAAATGGAATCCCGTCGTTTGTGCACGTAGAGAGGGAGGCTCAAGAGGCCATTTGAAGGAGTAAATTGTCTCTGCAGAGACAGCCATCATTACTTTCGACGGAGATAGACGTGGAGGGTCTGTTTCGTCGAGGAAGTGGAACGATGGAGGCGTTCGAGCCACCAGGAAACTTCTGCAAATGAGCCATGGCCACGAAAGAGCACAATGACACTACCCCATCTGCCCACTTTTACTGAAAGTCAACGACAAATCTTCATTGTGCCAAGAGCAATTCAGAAGTACGCTTTATTACTCTCATAGTCTCTCATTACGGGTACGAACAAAAGTCAAGGAACAACAATTCCCTTGGAAATCAAGAAAAAATTATAGAATTTACTTCATTTACATACAATTTCAACGCATGCCGCATTTCTCGACCTGATTTACCTGTCTCAAATTTTGATATAAAGCCCAAAATGGTACACGGAGACTTAAACACAAAGAAAACTTATGCCTGGTCCTGATTCCTCTTCCCATGACATCTCCCTATTTAGATTTAGATTTACGAATATACTAGCGGAAAAAGCTCGTAAAAAACTCAAGGAAGACGAAGCCCATTTTTGCAAAACAGAAAAAAAAACTTTTACACATTTCTATTTACGGAAATGAATGAGATAGAAATTGAAGTTGTAAAAAAAAAAACTCTGCGTGCAGAGTGAGATATGGAAAAGTTTGAATTTAAGGTTTGACTCTGAAACCCTGTAATATAATTTTTTGGCTTGAGAATTAGGTTTGTTAGTTCTAGACCCTAATAGTTGTCCTAACCACAAACCCGACACATGTTCCAATGAAATGAGGAATTATGAACTATGAAAAGAAAATGTCTCGTCCTACGGACTACTACGACTGTGTTCGTTCAGAGATACCTGGCATTGAGTCAGAAGCAAAAATGGTTTGGGGATTGTCAAAGCTAACAAATTGGGACGTTCCCTGTCTCTTAAATTAATGATTTCAATTACTCTTCACCAGAGCTTAAGAAGGCAGAGCGTGGAAGAAAGATCTTGACTTGGCTTTCGCCCACTAACTCAGTCGTCCCGAAGTCGTTCAAACAAACAACAAGACTTCCTACACGCCAAGGCCCTAAACGACAGTTCGTTAAGGTTACTGTACATAAACTCTG
>JABASK010001046.1:0-10857 GCA_019776465.1 Rambutanura hunanensis | reverse complement strand
AATCTTCAATTCAAAATTTTTGGAAAAAATTATGAAAAAAAAATTTTTTGGAAAAAATTATGGAAAAAAAAATTTTTGGAAAAAAATTTTGCAAATAAAATTTTTGTTGGGGTCCAATTTGTTGTATCATTTTTTTTAGGAAATTGCTGCATTTTACAGTTTCAAGTACAATAATTTAAACAAAAGCTCTAATTTAAGTTAACCCCTTTCTTAAGCGTAATATTTTTTTGGAAGAGTAAAATTGATTGATTTTTCGAAATTTCTTCCAATGATGTTGCAAAAGTTTACCGCTGCAGCTTCGGGCTCCGAGTCCGACCTCCTGCGACTCATCAGAGGTTGACTAGAATCTGGTCCTTGACACCTTTGGGACCTTTCTTTTTTCTCTTTTTTTACAAAACAACGCATTTTTTCAAGTTTGATTTTGTTAAGAAACCGATTTGGCATTAAAACGTATTAATTTGGAACATTTCCAAATTTCAGGAATAGGTGTTGTGCAAAACCAGATGCTTTAACTAGTCCTAGGTAGTTTTACACAAAAGAGATCGGGCCCGAACAAACTCAACTTTCTCAGGAATTTGAGTTTATACAGCGGGAATGTAAGAGAACTGAAACTTTCTCTTAAGTTATTCGGGTTAGTATAAACTTTATGGTCGCCGTTGTAACCACCTATTGTAACCACCCGCAGCCATAGCACCCGGTGGTGACACTGTGGCTACAGTGAGGTGGTTACTCAAGTATGCACCTTCAAAGTTTTCCTACTGTATCTACCCTATTGTAACCACCAATACAAAAACAATACGACAACAGTGTAAAGGAGCGAAGGTAAATTAAACCTTTAACTTTGGGCGTTGACGTATTGTTTTTGCATCGGTGGTTACAAAAGGGAGGATACAAGGAGAAATTCCTGAAGGCGGTTACTTGAGTAACCACCTCATTGTAACCACACCGTGTCTCCACCGGGTGGTTACACTAGGAGGTTACAACGACGACCATAGAGGTTACAGTGACCGTTGTGTGAGATCGAAAGAGACAGAACGTAACCTTTTTTATTGTTCTGCCACCCACCCCCACTTGACGTCGTCCCACTGCGTCACATCTGGGTTCGAACACGTGACAAAAATAGTTCGTTATCCTTACTTCAATTAATTTCTCGTTGATCTGTTATACTGAATGCTTCTACTAACAACAAAGCGATTGATTACCTTACGAAGAAATATTGTCATTAACGCAATGGAGGCTGCGAAAATTGGAAATATTGTTGTGAAGATGGTACCAAATAGGCAGGTAGGCTCCTATTACTAACAAGTACAGGTGTGCTGGATAATTTTTGCTATACATCAGCACCACCCAGTTTACCCTTTTGAATTTAGAGTGACAATGTTAATTCGATCTTATTTATTGTTTTTCAGGCTGTAACGATGCAACAATTCTGGGCTGACAAGACTGCTGTGATCATATTTTTCAGGCGTTTTGGATGACTATTCTGTAGGCAAGCGGCATTAGAAATAAGTACTCTGATGCCCTTGCTTACCGCCAATGACATCCGTCTTGTTGGAATTGGTCTAGAAGAACTCGGAGTTGAAGACTTTGTGAAGGGGGAATATTTTGCCGGTGATCTTTACGTAGATTCAAAGAAAAGTACTTATACAGCTCTTGGGTATCGAAGATTCAACATCTGTAGTATCATCATGTCACTATTTACAAGGACTGCTTGGTCTGCTATATCTAAAGTAGGTGGAATTCTAACTACGCAAAACTTACATGAAACGAAAACTTTGATTTGAAGCTCATCGTAACATTATTGTTATAGGGAAGGGCTAATCGTATTAAAGGTGATCTCAGAGGAGAGGCCCTTCAAAATGGCGGAGTTTTGATTGTAAGGAAAGGTGGACAGGAAGTTTTGCTCTCTTACAGACAAGAAAATCCTGCAGATCATGTTTCAAACGATGTGATTCTGAAAGCTCTTGGAATTTCACCAAATTCGAATCTTCCCGACTCGTAGTCTTAACGTCATATGTCAACACCGTAATTCATACTTTTTGGAAGCAGAACTTCGGGGTTATTAGTTTAGGTGAACCTACTAACCACTCGTTTAAATGGCGACAAGGAATTTCTCAAAGCCTATCAATGTTCAAAAATGTCGAAGCTTGCTATGTCATGTCATTCTAATTTGCGGCCAGAGGTGCGTTTTTAGAGTTTTTGGGGTTAGTTTCGCGGCAACACCCATAATTTCGAGAGTGAGGGTTTTTACGAAATTCAAAACCTCTTTTTTAAATTTCATTGAAAGTTTTTTTCACCCTCATTGATTTTCAACAAAACAAAACAAAATTTCACTAATTAGGAATTATGAATTTTCATAGAATTATAAACTTTGGTACAGGCGTGGGTTACATATTTGCTAATCACACCGGAAAAGACTCGCGTACCCGTGTCTTGTTCTAGATTAAATTCAACCCTTATAGCTTCAAAATGTGAGCCATTGCTGTGTATGTTACTTCAAGCCAAATCTGCCGTGCTCCTCTGCACTGCGGTCGGTCATGACATACTATAAGTTAAAAATTTTTTTGAACGTGTAACGTTTGTTTAATTCCTTATGAATAAGCTGCATGCCCTATTACTTTGGCTGTTAAAGCTATGTAGCTCTACTCGACAACATTTCTACACTTTGAAATGAATCCACTCGTGACTTTGTCTCTGTAAATTGTTTTCGACAAACCGAGATGAATGATTCTAATTCGTGGTTTTTTTCTCTGTGTATTACGTTAGTGAGCAATTACGTATATAATCATTAAAAATTCAATATTCTATTACAAACTGTAACTCACGTAACGAATCCTCGAAATATGTACACGGCTTAATTAATTTAGGTCCATTCAAAGGCCACGAGTCCTACGTAAATTATCTTATGGTTAGACACACGTATTACAAGACTTCGGTTTACTAGTAAACCATGTGCGACTTAGGTTTACTGAGATGCTTGTAGACTAAACTGTAGAATACAGTCATTTTCGGAGGGCATATCCATAAGATGGCGCAGCGTAATGGCTAGAATAGGCTCCAACCACCGTGTGAATTCCACCGTGATTTAGGAAAGAAACAGCGTCAGGAAGGAGTGCGGCGTGACCAGTCCCTGCTAGGACTTCTCCAGCCGACAATCCCGAACTGTAGACTGTATTACCCTGGGAAACCAAATTATTCATTTTAAATTACCCGCCACCTTGAATTTCCACAATGACATTTTACCGGCGTAGCGAACGGTGCGGCTTGCGGGAGAACCAGTGCAGGTGCGTGTGCCGTCAAGAATGCTGGTGACGCTTGGAAGATTTGACCAGCTTGTGTTCCAACAACGAAGAAGGCAAAAAGGATGATCTGAAATTTATTTAAATATTGATAATTAAATCTACACTTTACTTTTTATTTTAATCGAATAATGATTTACAGTATTCATGATGATTGATTGTCGTTTCGACTTCTTTGCTTCCGGTAGAATGCTCTGAGCGAACTGGGCATTGTTTACAATAGTCGTTTGTATTTATAGGCCGCATTTGTTTGATTCAAATCTGTTTGCTCTCACATAATATTTTATGTCGTCATTCCTTAGTAATGTAGTTATAATACTAGTGAGCCTAACTCGTTTGCAACCAAAACCGGTTGTCGCAAGTTTGATTATTTTCTTGTTTTTATGTAAAACTTGGATTTAAGAATTCAGACTTTTCATAAAGAAAATTTCACAGACGAATTTTGGTGTTCCTGACACTTGTCTGGTTGCTACAATGGACGGCATTCGACGGAGTATCGACCCTTGTTGTGGCTACTCGCTAAAAACCGGGTCAAAATCTCTCGCCTATTTGACAATGGTAAGAAATAAAGTTTGTTAAAGAAAAAAAAATTAAAGATTAAACACCAAAAGTTCATAGAATTTGCATTGTTTTCATATTTGATTTACAGGGATTGAGTTTTCTGGGCATTTGTTACTTTGGAATTTTATTTATATACTTTGTGGCCAACGGCGTACAACTTCCAAAATCAGATGACAAGAACATCATTGTATTTCCCGATGAAGTCGTCTATCTTGACACTTTAGAAAGAAAGAAACTTATAATTACTAAATACTTTTTTAGTATTTCAAAACTTCGATGAAGTATCGAGTCAAAGTCAATAGTAAATGATTTCTTTTATTTTTTTTTCTGTAGATTCGAAAATCATTGCTGAAACTTTTTTCAAATTTATCATCGCGATCACGCTTTTCGTTATGTCAAGGTTTCTGTTGGAAGCAGTAGAAACGGTAAGGATATTTGGTAATGTTAGATAAATAATTATACTTTCAAAAATATTAAAGGATTTTTTCTTAAATCTTTATTTGTTGTGCTTTAGCGTGATTTCTTTGGACTACAACGGTGGATCCAAGGCACTGCAGCTCTTATTGCTGGCCTTATTATCATCATGCTAATTGAATGGAATCACCATGACAGCAGCTACCAGCATACCGTATGTTGTCTGCTCGGATTGATTTACCTTGGTTACAGCGTCTGGGTTGTGCACGCTTTCAAGGCAGAAGTGGGTTTGGACTGTCTTATCGAAAAGGCACTTTTGCCTTCTGCTGAAAACGTACATTTCAACAGACCCCCCTTCTTCACACGAGTTTGACCTTTAACCTATCAAGGAAAAACCTTGTACGCTCTCAAATAATTGTGTACATTTAAAGGCATTTAAAGTGAATTATGGTTTATACGTTGTTGATATTTGGAAATATGCAAGTTACACAAATAATGAGAAATGGTTAAATAAAATAAATAAATTATATTATATCAAAATGTTATAAATTTTATATAAACGATTGCTTAATCGACTATTAATTTTAACTAACGAAGAACGGTTTTAACTAGTATATAACCCATTCACTCCCTGATTTTGTGGCATTTGAGTGGATGGCATTGGTCCATTTTCAAATGGGTGAAACACGTCAAAAAGGAGTTGGATTTTCGCAATAAACAATTCCTTACCAATTAAGAAGTAAACAGCCACCGCTCAAAGATATGCCGATTTCCAAACCTGTTTCGCCTTTTAGTAAAATCTCTAAACAATGAAGAAGATTTTAAAGACTGTTTTGGGTGGAAGATTTATAAGATAATGGGAATATGCGTCCCAAGTTCGTTTGAAGGTCATGCTGCAATTCTTCCATGTGTCATACTTGATTGATCGTTAATTGTTTGTGAAACAATAAATTTACGTTGCTCACACTAATTAAACTCAATTATTGAGCTAAGTTGAAGCTTTATTGTCACCACATTAAACTGTAATGAACGAGAAATGATATCATAAGAATAATAAAATTCTATCTTTTTAATCATGTAATAAGGCACTTACGAAAAAGTAGGTCACAGATTCATTTCTATTACCTCTCACCTATTCAGGTTTCGGAAGGTCACCGTAGTCACGTAAGCCAAGAGTAAGAGGAAAATGCCCTCTAAGTGCCAAAATCCCACTACATATAAATTCGTTTCTGACCATTTAAGATCCCAATCAGTCATTTAGTCTCAAACCTAACACCAGTTAGCAAGAACACGTCCACCGTTTCAAATTCAAAACAAAAACCCGCCGAAAGCCATGAATACTGTAAGCACTGAGTTCATTCACTAAAAATTTGAAATTGACACAATTTAATTTAATTTGCATGATTTCCAGCTCTTTGTTTTCGCTTTGTTGGTTGCTGGAACTCAAGCTGGCAACCTCTATGCAGCTCCAGCCGTCTACGCCGCTGCGCCTGTCGCTGTCGCTTCTCCAGTCCTCACTGCCGTAAGTTTGATATGAGAAACTAAACTGATTCTACAAATTATTGATAAAAATATAATTCGATTCACTGATTTTTTAGACCTATCCAGCCTACAGCGTCCATAGTCCCATTGCTCATCATTTGGGTAGCACCTACGCAGCGCATGCGCCAGCGATCTACGCTGCCCCAGTTGTAAAGGCACACGCTCCAGCCTTTCTTGCAGCTCCAATTGTCAAGAGTCACTTTGCCGCTCCAGTCTATGCTGCCCCAGCTGTAGGACTTGGACTTCCTTACGGAGCTTACGGAGGATTCGCTCTCAGAAAATAAATTTTCTAGTCAAAAATTACTGTTCTTAATTTTCTAATAGAACAAACATTATACTTCACTCAAACTTCACAGTCCTCTTGTCAATTCTGACCTTACAATTCAAAATTCAGTGTCAGTTTGTCAGTTTCTTCGTGAGTAAATTCCAAAATAATTTTTTAGTAAATGTGGTTTGTATTCGATATGCTACGAGATGAAAAAAAAGTAAATGGGGTTTGTATTCTTTCCCAAAAAATTGGTTAAGTTTGGAGCTACTTTTAACTTGATTAAGAGAGTTGAATTGCGTGGCGAGTTTTTTGGGTTTTAAAAACCCTTTAAGCGCGTTGATTTATGATTTTAATTAATTTTTGGCATCGAATAATACTTTGTGTGTGGTTTGTCATTTGATTTGACGTTTCAGTTGGTTGACTTTGAGTGGGAGACGTCCCACGGGACTTTCTCCGGAGAAAGTCCAATTCCGTTCTGCAGCAGAGCAAGACGACGCGTCTCTCTCCAAGGACTGTCGCTCTACGTAACCCTTCTGTCACGACGTGGATCCGGAAACGTTTCATCTCATACTGTCCTACCCTTCCAGAATTCTAGGTCGTATTTCCATGCCACCCTTCAATTAATCCCTAGTTGACATCTTTAGGACGGTAGGAGATCCTACTCAACTGTCACCAGTCGAGCACGAACAACCTTTCAACACATTGCATTTCCCTGGGTGAAAGTACCCACATACTTATTAGCAGTTGAAGAATTATTCAGTAAGCGGAAATTTGATTCGTTTCTTTGATAAAATGTGTTGTTCTAGAAGTGGCACATGCAAAGTCCACCTGACAAAATGATCCACTTCCGTCTTGGAAAAATACCCGAACTATTACTAAGCAGGCGATCGAATAATCACAGAATTGTTGGCCAACTATAAATTTTTCTGGAACTGCCAAACCTTAGAACCTGTCAACATTCAACTGACAAACGGAGCATCTACGATTTTTTTATTAACGCGTTTTTGTATGAATTTTGTTCATTTTTGTAAAGTTATCGTCAAAAATTACTTAAAACATTTCGCAGCCTTCCCGGCACTTTATGTTCTAAATGAGCTAATAAACTGCTGACTGACGTAATACATCATTTGACTTTCCTTACCTTATTTCTACAGGAAACCCAACTTAGACCACCATTTCTCCGTTACATTCACTAATCGCTTATCAGCGATTTCAAAGTTCAGCTTTTTGTCTAGTTTGTCTATTTATCATCATAGCTAAGAAGTCGAGGCTTGTGAGAAAATGAAACTTTAAATGAATTTTGAGTATTCTGGAATTAAATTCTAGTTGTCATCATTTCTAAAGTTTCTAGAAACTTAAGTGTTGGCGTTTGAACCAAGATGTAATTGAAAGATAAGTGAAATCGGAACTAGAATGAAGAAAGTGAAAATAATTTTAGCCATGCTTTCGTCTTATGCCGTATAGCGGCTCCTTTTGGGCCCACCGTGGTTTTTGCGCTGTTTCTTTGTGCGGAAATGATGAGAGAATCCCTGTTTAATTGGTGGGAAGTGGATTCATAAGGTGGAGTGCTTTATCAGTGCGTACCAGGAGTTTTCGGTTCTAATCCTCATGCTCCACTTTCATTGTCCGTCGTCGGAACCGGGTAGGAAGAGATAGAAAGTCCCGGGGGAGGTTGAGTCTGGGAATTCATCCTATCCCGTTCAAATGTATCCAAAAGATAAACCCCTCCCTAAGCTCCGCCCATTCCCTTTCTCGAAAAAATTTTCTCTACCCACTTACTTCACTTTCAATTAACACTTTTCCTATAAATAGACCCGGGTATATTTGACAACCCGACTTTCTCTCTCGGTCACGTCCAGATCCAAACCCTTACCAAACGAGATCAAAACTCGTACAATTTAGAATACGATGCCACATACAGGTCAGTAACTCGTGATTTTCATTTGAGCAAATTGGGGTTTTTCTCATTTTTTTAGTAAAAAAACGGTCATTTTAAAACAATTCCTGTGGTATAGGACAAGCAGGTGTCAATCAACTAGGTGGAGTTTTTGTCAATGGGCGTCCACTTCCAGATTTTGTACGCCGACGAATTGTTGAATTAGCCTTGTTGGGGGTACGACCTTGTGACATTTCGCGTCAACTTCTCGTGTCCCACGGATGTGTTTCTAAAATTTTGACACGATTTTATGAAACTGGGTCAATCAAACCCGGGTCAATTGGTGGAAGCAAAACAAAGGTGAGAACGCGGCTTAAAATGTTTTCATTTCTCAATTTTCTAGGCTCTTTCTTGCGTTCTTCAACATAAATCATAAAAGAAATTATTTATTTTTTGAAAAAACAAACAAAAGCGATTTGTATCTTTTCAGCAAGTGGCAACTCCAGCCGTAGTAAAACGAATTCTTCGTCTAAAACAAGAAAACCGTGGGCTGTTTGCTTGGGAAATACGGGAGCAACTGTTGACGCAGCGGATCTGTGACATGCAAAGGTATAAAGCTTCACGTCATGTTTCGTTTTTTTTTAAAAAATAATCCGAGAACCAATCAGATTAGGTTATAACATCTCAAACCAATCGAGATGTTCTTTTTCTTTCTTATAAAAAACAATTAAAGACAAACAAAACAAAACAAAACTGTAAGTATACGATTTTTATTGTTTAAAATGACAGTATTCCAAGCATCAGTTCAATAAACCGTATTTTAAGAAATTCGGGTATGCTTCATCCCTCCGAACTAGAAACCTCTACAATTCAACAGAATTTCTCTGAAAATCAATCCCGGAAGCTTGGGCATCATGCGGCGACGACTACGTCAGCAGTTCCAAACGTAGAAGCAAAATTNAAAAAACAATTAAAGACAAACAAAACAAAACAAAACTGTAAGTATACGATTTTTATTGTTTAAAATGACAGTATTCCAAGCATCAGTTCAATAAACCGTATTTTAAGAAATTCGGGTATGCTTCATCCCTCCGAACTAGAAACCTCTACAATTCAACAGAATTTCTCTGAAAATCAATCCCGGAAGCTTGGGCATCATGCGGCGGCGACTACTTCAGCAGTGCAAAACGTAGAAGCAAAATTTGTTTCAGGTTTGATGATTTATTTTTTATAATATATTAAATATTTGAAAAAGACTTCTCTACAAATTTTATTGCATTAGACTAGTCTCCTCGCAAAAAGGTTTTTTTTTCTTCTAAATTCTAGAATTTCAAGCGTCTCGTTCAAACAATACTGCAGCACTGAGGCATATGCTTCTACCACGACATTTTCCAAAACAAGGAGGTGACTCTCTTACCAAATCATCTTATCAGCTTTCTTATTCAGAGCAACTTGATTACTATGGAGTTTCACCACTTTGGACAGCAGCCAATCAAACTCAGTTTTTTTCCTTTTATCCTTATGATCTTTCGGTAAATCAAAAATCTAACGGGAATTTACAACAAATCAACAATACAAATTTAAAATTTTCAAAACCAACACGTAGACTCAAAACGTTCACCATTGACGAAATTCTTAGAATAGATTCAAAGCCTGCTCCTACAGGCTCTGTAAAAATATGAGCAAATTTTTAAAGAAAGTGGAAAGCGTATAAAAGTTTGTTGGTAGGGCAATTAAATTAAATTGATTTCACTATACAAAAAAAACAATTGAATGCTCAAACTAACTAGGCGTCATGCAGTATTGTCACACGTTTATGAAAAAGGAGGCAGTAAGTTTTGCTCATTCAAATTCAAAACCAGTTTGCAAAAAAAAGAAACTTTTTTTTTCTTTCGTTATGCTCGATAAATGATTGAACTTTCGATGACCTTTACAATTGAAAATAAGTAATTTATTCGTAGAAACATGCGTTATTCGTATTAAAATGACGGTAAATCATTTGCAATTTTTTTTGGTAAGTTTTAAAGCTGAAATTGTTGTGATGGTGTTGAATACTCGGCTTTGTAAAGCGAATGTTTTGATCGCGTAAAATCAGAATATCCGTCAATTTCCGGCGGAATAAGAATAATCGGTTGAAGATTAAGCGGTCTTTTTTGATGGTCATGGCTAACAGCAATGGAAGGCGGAGTTATTGTCGTAGTTTCAGTTGGATAATACCCACTTGGCAAATATGATGAACTTGTTCGACCTTTTGAAGTTTTTCCAGTAGTTGAACTTTTTAGTTTGACATGATGTGAGCCAAGAACAAAACCAAGAATTGCCAACACACAACCGTCCAGGACTCCAAGAATACCTAAAACAAGACCCCATCGAATTCCACATGACCCAAATGCATAACGATCAGCGGTTGGTCCGCAGGTCAATTTGACTTGTGCCGAATCCCATCCCAATGGGAAAACAAGAAGACCAATACTTGCACAAAATGCTAAAAAAACAGAAAAAAGTAACGATTAGGTCTAAAAAATTTTTTCACAAAATAAAAATTGACTATAAATTCGCTTAATACTTCTTAAATTTGCTTTTGTTTCGTATCAGTTTGAACAACCAATGAGAAAAAACCCACAAATAGTCACAGTGTTTTACGCTTTTTAAATGATTTCGTTCCCAATTGAAAGATTTCTCACTTAATCAATCACGTAACGTCAAATGAAAATTATGAAATGTGTACAAAAATAAACTTTCAAATCTTTAAAGCACCAAAAGTGTTTATCTCTTTATAAGTTATGCTCTGATTTTTAAAATTTTTAATTTTCTCTTAAGCGTTACCCATCCGTAGAATGCATAAATAGAAAATATGAGATAAAAAAGTGTTAATTATAATTCGTGCGTTTCCTTCT
>JABASK010001045.1:0-10861 GCA_019776465.1 Rambutanura hunanensis | reverse complement strand
CGAGACCTATGTAGAAACAATAAAGTTTGAAGGAAGGAATCTGAAACTTACAAAGTTAATTGCAGAAGGTAAGGTGTTTAGACGATGTTAAGAATAAACAGATGTGTAATTTATTTTTTTGTAGGCGGTTTTTCTTATGTCTATTTTGGAGATTTTGGGGGTCAAGTTGTGGCCGTAAAGGTAAAACTGAGGAGAAGATTCAATTAATATTTTATTGATTAACGTAAGATTTATTAGTGTTGTGATTTACAATGAGATTTCATCTTTTTTTTTTAGAAAATTGTAACTCCTGATAAAGTTGCAGAGGAAGCAGTCGCAGAAGAAATTGACCTCTTGAATAGGTTGACGCATCGGAATATTGTTAAACTTTTAGGAGTAAAAACAAGCAATGTGGAAAATTACATCATTATGGAATACTGCTGTCCACTGCCACAAACGGAGGGCAATGAAGTATTGGTTGGGAATATCATTCGGCAATGCTGCAACGCCGTTGAATACATGCATAATTTGGGCATTGCTCATCGTGATGTCAAGGTATATAGTTACCCGTTCCCGTTTCTACTCATCTAATAATGTTTCATTCGTTTAGTACATTTTTCTTTATTAACTCAGAAATATTAACGAATTTACAAATTTTTTGTTTAGTTAGAGAACTTCCTTGTTGGTGCTGACGGATACGTGAAATTAGTCGATTTTGGATCTGCTACTCGTGAAGTGATTAAACCAAGTATTGAATGGAATGCAACTCAGAGAGGAATTATTGAAGAAAAAGTAGCTGCAAAAACAACTCCAATGTATACAAATTTATAATTAAAATGCTAAAAATTTATTTCATTTTTTTTTTATTTATAATTTTTTTTTTTAAAAAAAAAAGGTACCGTGCTCCAGAACTTTTGGATCTTTGGCAAAACTACCAAATTGATACTCGTGTTGACCTTTGGGCCCTTGGCTGTTTACTTCTACCTACTTGATTATGGATCACATCCATTTCCAGATTCTAATAAATTGGCAATTATCAATGCAAAGTACTCACTTCGAATTGAAGATTCTTTTACTCCTATTATTCGTAAGAAAGTTTTACTCTACCGATCAAAATTGACATGGTTTGAATTAAAACTTATTGAATCTTGAAAAAATCTTGAATTTTTAAAAATAAATAATTTTTTTTTGATTGATGACAGGAGGATTACTTCAACCAAATCCAGATGATCGAATGACTTTCGACAGTGTTCTTTGCCCATTTGTCTCGTGTTACCGTTACACCACTTGAATTTAAAAAACCAGTAATTACTCCTACAACAGAAGTCAAGAAAGAAGAACGCAATTTATTTAGTTCCTTACGAGGTAACATATGTTTTCTACTAAACGTTGAGCATCTGGAATGAAAAAAACGTTTTGTTTATTTTGGACCGTTGTTGTTTTTGCAGGTGGTGCCGAGTCACTTTTTAAAAATCTGAGAGAGAACATACGTGAAATGACCTCAGAACCATTTTCAGCCCCACCTCCTCCACTACCACGAAATGACATTCCACCACCTCGACCACAAGGTCCCACCGCCACCGCCGCCCCACCACGGCCTCCAAAACCAACTCATATTCCACCTCTAGTTCCTGAAAAAGTTACGTCGTTTTACCTCCAACCAGACGATACCCCACCACCATCCAGGTCACTTGACGACGAAGGGCCTACTAGTACTTCTACTTCAAATGAAGAAGAAACTGAAGGGATTTTACTCGATTTTGGTGAATCTCAATTACAAGTGTCACAATTACAGGAACCCAAAGGTCAAAATGGACAGATTCAAAATATGGATTTACTCGCTGATCTTTTTGGAGGAGGTGAACAACCTACTACTACTAGTACCTGCCCNCTTCTACTTCAAATGAAGAAGAAACTGAAGGGATTTTACTCGATTTTGGTGAATCTCAATTACAATTGTCACAATTACAGGAACCCAAAGGTCAAAATGGACAGATTCAAAATATGGATTTACTCGCTGATCTTTTTGGAGGAGGTGAACAACCTACTACTAGTACCTGCCCACTTCCACCTCAATTCATTCCACAAGTTGTTACAAATGATGACATTTTTGGAGAATTTACAATTACTGGATTTAATTCAACACCGGTGGCTACGAAGCCACTGGCTACTCCACCACAACAGACAACTACGAAACAAAGGAATTTCTTGGATGATTTGGATCTCTTTGGAAATGATATTACCACTACGGTAAGGTTAACTTAGGGTTATGAGGTTACGAAGTGGGTTATTTTTTGGGTTAGGAGGAGGAAATAAGATGAAAACGTTTTTCTCAAATTCATAATAACTTTTGTAATTATTAATTACTTTTGTAATTATTAATTATTAATTTACTAAATATTTCTCTCTTAGATTCCTTCAAGTTCTTCGTTTAGTTCACTCGCTCAACTCAAACCGGAACGAATAGTCAAAAATGTCTCGACTCCAAATCTTACAGATTTGGTGCCTGACAAGGAAAAGTCACACAGTACTCATTCAACGACAGCTGATCCTCCTCATCAGTATACCCCTCAACGACAACCTAATTATAGTCGCTCGGCCTTTGACCCACCAGGTGACAAAGACCAGAAGAAGAGTAATTTAAATGACGTATTTGGTGAGTTTCTCAAGTCGGAAGGATTTAGTGTCAGTTCCAATTCGAAAAATCAAACTATTCAAGAAATGCGTAAGCAAGAAATGGTCAATAGTGGTATGGATCCAATTTCGATCAAGGTAGGTTTTTTTGGAAGAAGTGAGTTGAAGAAATTTTCGATGAGGTTTGATTTTTTTGATGGGTTTTTAGGTTAATAATTGGAAAGAAGGTAAAACGAAGAATATTCGAGCATTGCTGTCTAGTTTACATACAATTACGTGGCCGGAATGTAATTGGCAAGAAATCAGTATGGCAGAAATGGTAACAATGCCTGGAGTAAAGAAATCGTACCGTTAAGGCTTGCTTAGCAATTCATCCTGATAAATTAGTAGGAAGTGAGCACGAAGCCTTGGCTAAGGCAATTTTTATGGAATTGAACGAAGCTTGGTCAGCATTTGAAGAGATTAAATAATTAAATTAAATTCAATCAATTCCCGTTTAATATTTAATTAATTGTAGCGGGGGAACGTTTCATTTCAATAATAAAAACCTCGAGCAATTTCATCGTTCTCATCCAGAAAATATGAACACTTGGAAGGTTATTGATCCAACATACCATTGTGAGCTATCGTTCTCAGAGTGTACTAGAATAGCTGTTGAGTTTTGTTGGAAGATCAAACGGCGCGTAAGACAAGCAACCGGCCTGTGGTCCTCCGCCTCCCCATTCAAGTGTCCATGTCCACTCCATCACATGTTCACATGTCAAGTCTATTCATCAAAAGAGTGAACCTATAGGTTATCAGCTGATGAGTTATTATTGAGTAAGGTAAATTTCTAAGTTGGTTTAGTTTATTTGCTGAGGTTTATTGTTATTAACTTTAGGAAGATGTTAAGGCTAAAGAAGTTACGTCTAGTCGATTTAGTTGTGGTGACCCTTATACTAGTTTTACATGGAAGTAATGGAGACAAACAAAATGAAATCTTTGGCTGCGGAGGATTCGTCATTAGCCCATATGCATTGGACTTAAATCAAATTCAGATCAAATTGTAAGTTTGGTATTGATACCTTGTCAGTTGTCGTTGCTTCCAGAATGAAAAATCTCTTCCTCAAACGGTTCAAGGTTTAGAATCTTGGTGATGCTTGATGAAAAGTTATTGAAACTTGAAAGTAAAGATGAAGTCGGTGTACTTTTAGTTTTAATCGTTTTACGTACTGAAACTTTGATGAAGGTGAAACTCCTTAATTTGTTAATATTCAATTACTTAATAGGTTTACGAAACAAGGAAATCTAAAACAGCAGACTGAGAGCGCACCTACAACGGGGTAAGATTTTGCAGTAAAAGGTGAATCGTACTTATTTTCAATTAGAATATGTTAACGTCGTGTACGTCTGATACAGGTATTACTTCATGCCATTTGAGACCAAAGGACAATACATCATGCGGGTAAGCTTATTTTTGTAAACGCGTTTATACTGTTGTTTTCTGATTGATTATACTTTTTTGTATTACAGATCAGCCCTCCAGAAGGGTGGACTTTCGAACCTTCCGAGTATTCTATTAACTTTGACGGTGTTTCTCATCCGGATGCCTGTACTGATGGAATTGACTCTGTTGACATCAACTTTACCTTCAAAGGATTCTCGATTTTTGGAAAGATACAAACTCTTGGACACACGGAAGGACCAGCCGATGCCCTGTTGACCTTGTCAGGCCCTGATGGACTTTTTTCTCAAAGCACGATCAAAGACTGGAGGTTTCTTTTCATTCGGTAGTATTCCTCCAGGAAAGTTTACCATTAGGTCAAGTCATGCTGGAGCAACTTATGAAAAAGATACGGTTGAGTTCGAAATGAAAGAAAATTTCAACATTGAAAATTCGGTAAGTAATAAGTAAATTGAAGTTGAAGTGAATATTTTTGGGTGAAGTAACTATTTTTCTATAAGATTTCCATCAGCGGGTATGAAATCAAAGGACGTGTCACTAGTGACAAAAGTGGTGTCGAAGGAGTTACTCTTGTCCTACTTGGTGACACTGGGGTAACAAATGTTCAAAATTGTCAAACTGGGAAACTTGATGGGTTCATCTTACCCGAAACAGGACCGAAACGGGTCATCTGTCACCAAATGTCTGATAGTACTGGAACTTATCGGTTTAAAAATGTCATTCCAGGGAAATACACTGTTATTCCAATTTACAAGTAAAGTTCAATTTTTTGTTGGAAATTAAAAATTTGGAAATTTCGAAATTTTGAATTTCATCTCCTGCCCTCCTGATTTCAGGTCAACCAATATCGTCTACAACGTTTCTCCTGAACGACTCGACGGCACGTTGCATCATCATTCTGTGGAACTGCCTGGATTCGAAGTGGCAGGGTTCACTATTGTAGGTGTTGTCAAGGGGCCTACCGTCGCCACGGTTTTAATCAACGGTGAAGTTCGTGCCACTTCTGATCAAACTGGAAAGTTTTCTATTCCAAAAATGAAGCCTGGAACGTACGAGTTTCAAATCAATGCCGGTAAAAAATTTTTTATGTAAAATCAACATGAATCAAAATTGTCAAATTGACAGTTAAATGCTTCACACTTTCGACATAATTATTTTGTGTTCTTGTTTTTTTTTTAGAAAAATTTCAATTCGATACTCAATCAATCAAAGTGACGGCGTCAAATCCAATTCTACCTGATTTTCATCCTTCGAAATTTGAGCTTTGTGGAAAAATCAACTTGGTTCGTGAAAGCAAGGCGAAACTTTTTCTCAAATTTGAAAGTCTAGATAAAAAAGTGATCCAGCGTGAAAGTGTTGAGTCGAATTCTGAAGGTTTAGTCTGCTACTTTCTCCCTGCTGGAAAATATGTCACAACTGTAGAAAGTGACGAAGAAAAATTCTTTGTTCCAACTTCTGTCACGGTAGAAGTTCCGTCACCCAAGTTACTTGGATTTACTTTCAAGGAATTTAGTGGACATATCAGTGGGCGTGTCCAGTGTCCACTGTTAGGTAAAATTTTATTTTCAAGAAAAAATTGATTTTTTTCCTTTTCTTTTTTTTTCAAAAAAAAAAGTTTTTTTTTTTTTGGTTTTGATAGCTGGAAACTGTGAAGCAAAAATTCTCCTTTGGTCGAAAACTGCACCAGACACCGTTTTTGAAGAAAAGACAAAATCTGGAATTTTTCAGTTCAATGACCTCGCTTCTGGACATTACACGCTTAAAGTCACTGGAACCAACTATTGTTTCAAAGATACCGAAATTTCAACCATTTTGCGAGATAAGGATGTAAAAGGAATTGATTTTATTCAAACTGGATTTGCAATTAGTATCATTTCGACTCATGCTACAAAACTAAAAATTTCAACTACAAAAACACCCGTCTTAGAACAAATTTCACTTGGACAAAATTCCATTAAGGAACTTTGTCTTCAGGAGTATTCAGCAGAAGGCTATGAATTCCGTATGGAAAGTTGTCACACTTTTGAATCAAATCCATACAAGATCAAATTAGATCAAGTTTCTCCTACCAAAGTCCAACTCCGTACTGTTGCTCATCAAGTAACCGGTACTATTTTGACAAATGCTCCACTTACGACGTTGGAAGTGAAGAAAGACGGAAAAATTCTGGATAGCAAGTTGATATCACTGAATGAACAAAAAGATAACTACTATTCATATGAACTGAAGTTAAAAGCAGCACCGAGCGAGAGCATTTCGTTGACATTCTTTTCATATGACTTCATTTTTACTCCGAATTCGGTTGATTTAGTGGGAGGTTGATGACTGTGCCACGGAAGTTTTTGAGGTCAAAGGTCAAAAGTCCCAAGTGATCAAAGGAACGCTCAGCCCACCCTTAGGTGACAACAGCTATAGACTTAAGAATGCGGTGGTTGTTACGGGAAATGTAGTTGATTTCGTTTGTTTTCTCTGTTACAGAGGGTGTTGAGGTACAGGTCGACCTCCAAGGTCACCCTGAAGGTCAAGTGACTGTTAGAACAAACAAGGAAGGGGAGTATATCGCTGGCCCGTTTATTCATTCTGAAGGTTTTCGTGTCACACCGAAAATGCCCGGATACTTTTTTAAACCAATTGGAGATGGTTACTCCTTCCAAGCTTTGCAATGGGCTAAAATTCAAATTCGGGTAGAAGAAATTTTAAATCGATTACCAGTTTCTCCTGTTCTTCTATCGCTGAGTGGACCAAATGGATATAGACAAAATAGAGTGACGGATGTTAATGGAGAAATGACCTTTGGTGACCTTCATCCAGGAACGTATTTTCTCAAGGCACTCCTCAAANTCCTTCCAAGCTTTGCAATGGGCTAAAATTCAAATTCGGGTAGAAGAAATTTTAAATCGATTACCAGTTTCTCCTGTTCTTCTATCGCTGAGTGGACCAAATGGATATAGACAAAATAGAGTGACGGATGTTAATGGAGAAATGACCTTTGGTGACCTTCATCCAGGAACGTATTTTCTCAAGGCACTCCTCAAAGGTAAAGCAGTTACGTTAGTAAAGGGATAAGCGACTTGTTACAAATTTTTTTGCAGAATTTGAACTTTATAAACAAATTTAAATGAATTAAATATTAAATGTATTATAAAAACTATTTAATTTATGTATTATTTTTTATGTCTTGTTTTAGAATTCTCATTCGAGCCTAGTGCTATTCATATAGAACTGGCTGAAGAAGAAACGAAAGAAGTTAAATTGAGGTAAGTGTTCATTTAATTTAAGATTAATTAAAAGTATTTTGGCTCAGAGAAAAAAAATTTTATATATTTTTTTCTTTCAGTGCCAAACGTGAAGCTTTTAGTGTTTTTGGAAAAGTATCGTCGTTGAGTGGAGAAGTCATGTCAAATTTGATGGTAACTGCCAATGGCCTTGGCAATTGTTCCGAATACGGAGAGGAAGGAGTGTCAGATGAAAATGGATATTTTAGAATTTGGTCGCTCAAGTCATACGTAAGTAAAAAATAGAAAAATTTTATAAAAATTTGTAAATTTTTTTTTTTCATAAAATTAAAAAAAAAAGTTGATTAAAATTTTGTAAATTTTAGTGCAAGTACAAAGTTGTCGTTGTGAAAAAAGACGAATATGCTGGTCGAGTCGAAAGAACTATTCCGGAAGAGACAGAATTAACGGTTAGACAAAATAAAATTTGGTTGCATGCAACTTTGTCGAGGAACAACTAAAAGTCTGAATGTAACAACTCTGTTTTTTTTTTTCTCTTATTTCTTTAGATTGGTACAGAAAACATTCAAAATCTAACGTTTGTAATTATTCAACCCGTTAAACGAATGGACGTGAGTTTACGCGTTCGATCGAAAAACGTTCGAAATCTCGAATCCCTTCGTGCTCTCATTTATTCATCGAAATCAACCGATTCTCCATTATTTTCCACACCATTTAACGGCGTTCCGTATATTATTCTTCCTCCAATTCCCAAAGATGGTGGAAATTACTACATAGTCTTTGAATCAACCCTTAGTCGATCCAATTTTGACTATGAACTTCCAGAACAAATTAATTTTACAGCAAAAGATTCATATGCTCACTTTTCCTTTGACTTTACAGTCACGCCCATTCATCATGAGCAAGATCTTGGTAAGTCTTCCTACTTGGCCTTTTCCTTTGTTATCCTTGTCTTCTTGGTTATTTATCAATTTTGGTAGAATTTCTGGATATTTGAAAGAATTGATTGATAAGTATTTACAGAGTGCTAGTGTAGCGGCAGCGTCTAAAAGAAAACTAAAAACTAAAAGTCAGTAAATTTGAGAAAAAAGAGGTAGAAATTAGGAAGTTACCTCGTAGTTTTTTTAGCTTTAGTTTCCACTTTTAGAAAATTTGTCAAATCGTTAATTTTTTTTTGTATAATTCTTCTTTATAATTGAAAGTGATTTGAGTAGTCGTTTTTTTTTAGAAACAAAATATTCTTGTTAATTAAACTAAATCGATTGAATGAGGTGATTAATTAAATTTTCTAAATGCTAAACGTTTTGACAACTTTTCTCCCAACATTACCACCGTCGTAGCGAGAAATGGAACTTTGTCGTGTTCAAAACTTAAGAAACCAAAATTTTCTGTACAGTAAATTAAATTAAATAATAGAAGTCAATTTTAATTAATCTTATCACTCATTCAATATTCCATTTAAGTCTTCTTCTTTTTTTACAAGTTCATTCTGCGCCCTTCAACTGAAATTGTGACGGCACGCTCAACTTTGGACATTTTCTTTTTCTCAGCAAATGAGCGCACGTGCTTGTCAAGTCTTGAGGTTTGTTTTGCCTTGGACTGCCGAGATCCACAATTAAAATCACAAGTTTTTAAACAATTGATCGTTTTTTTTTTTAAAAAAAAAATGGGTCAGTTTCAATTGACTTACGCGAGTTATGTCAACTTCGCTATTCCACTTGGGTCGAACTACGTAGTCTTTTGTTGAGGGCATGGGTACGCGTGCCCTAGGAACCCATCCAGGATCACCAGGACGAAGACCACTAAAAATTAAGACAAAATTGTAAAATATTGTCTAGTTTTTTTTTTTTAAAAGGGATTTTCTTTTACGATAAAATTTTTTGTTACCCGCTTTCCCCACTCATGGCCTTGTTAATATCTCGTGACGACGACGCATCTCCTGAGAGTCGACGTCGTTTTGGCATTTGTTCCAAATCCCTTTGTTCTCTTTCTTCTTTGGACAATGCCTTGAAATCTGTTGAAAGTTGAAAAATTGGTCTAGCCCAGACACTAATCAATTTTCCAGCAGTAGCTTTATTGGCTTTAGTTTCTTTCGGATGTTTGTACAAATACATGACAGCTTTTCCAATACCAGAGTGTTTCAACTGTGACTGTTCTAATTGTGGAAACTAAAATTCAATTTAAAAAGAAAAAATAATTAAAATTCACGGATTTGAAAATGTATTTACAATTTTGAATTTTGTGTTTTTCGTTTAGTTTTTTTGTTAGTCTAATTTGCAAATAATTTGTCAAGTTTTATAAATTCAAACTTTTTTGCATTCTCACCTCGGCCAGCAGTCGAAGGAGACTTTCTCGAATACGAAGGGCTGGAAGGCTACGGTCTGGCATCGGTGCCAACCAATCGGTCAAGTAACTGAGGACATTGTGTTCTAGAAAAGCTAGTTGCAAGTCATGTTTCTTCAATTGGGACAAAACACTAGCAAGCAGAGTTATTTTCTTCGTAGCAGGCTTTTGTTGTTGATTGAGTTCACGATCACCCTAAAGTAGAACATATGTAAGAATTAAGTAGTTAGTAGTAGTTAATTAGTTGTTAATATTGAACTTATTAATTAACTTACGTCTGCAGCAGTTTTCATTTCAAGTAGTAATCCCTCAATGAGGTCATCATTGTCATTGATGATGTCAATATCTCGTCGTTTTCGACGTCGCGTTTGCTCATCTTTTTTCCGAGCGAGCATTACGTCAAAATCACTCAAGCCGGATTCACCAAGTCGACCAGAATTGGTGGCTCCTTCTTCATCCTCAGAAGAAGAAACGTCTGGAAGAACGGCCGAAGCGTCATTGTCAGGATCAGCAATAGCCATCGCTTCGTCACCTTCACCACCACCTCCCTTCTCCTCGTCATTGTTATCGGGACCTTATTGGGTTACAGTGATGTAATATAACGATAACCATAATTTTGCATTACTAGGAACAAATCTTTGGTAACGTGTAGCTTTTACCTGATTTCCTTGAACCCTGAGAGCTTCTGGATGATCCAGAATGAGACCGTGGTCGTTTCTTACTCTCTCCATTCGCTGAAGGAGTTTTCGATCTCGAGCGGTTTGACCCGACTGGAGATCCGGAACGGGAACGTGATCCAGAGCGACTACGACTTTTACTTTTACTACGTGATCGTGACCTTGATTTTCTTGAACCTGCTGGGCTAGCACTACGGCTACGACTTCGACTTCGTGATCGTGATTTGTTGGATCGAGCAGGACTACTATGAGCACTACGACTTCCACTTCGCGACCTTGATTTTCTTGAACCTGCTGGGCTAGCACTACGGCTTCGACTTCCGCTTCGTGACCTTGATTTGTTGGATCGAGCAGGGCTGCTGTGAGCACTACGACTTCCACTTCGTGACCTTGATTTTCTTGAACCTGCTGGGCTAGCACTACGGCTTCGACTTCCACTTCGTGATCGTGACTTGTTAGAACGAGCAGGGCTACTATGAGCACTACGACTTCCACTTCGTGATCTTGATTTGTTGGATGGAGTAGGGCTACCATGAGCACTACGACTT
>JABASK010001044.1:0-10866 GCA_019776465.1 Rambutanura hunanensis | reverse complement strand
TGATTAATTAAACAGACCTGTAATGTAATCCGCCATAACATGTTCTAATTCTGAGTCATCTCGAAAATTTAGAATGATATTGTGCATTATTTCTTTCATGGCTTCTGGACTGATAGACCCTGATCCAAGTTTATCATTCTTTTTGAAAAAACGATCCAAACCTATAAAATTTTCAACCAAAAAAAAATTTTTTTTCAAAAAAAAAAACACTATTTTTCTACTAGAAACTTACACGTTCGGGACTCGCGCTTCATCTTTTCTTCCTATAAGATATAAAAAGGATTTACTTTGAATTTTTTTTTTCACAAAATGTAGAATCCTGTTGCAACTCACCATTTTCTGTTGGAAAAAATAGTATTTTGAAGCACTGGTATGAAAATTATAACTAAAAAAAAAGGTTTTTTCTCCTTTTTCTTTTCTTCTTTTTTTTTAAAAACAACAAATGAACAAATTTTTTTTCAAGTTCGCTTTATTAAGTCACTAGCCAGAAATAGTCGCAAAATGCGAGTTGATCTCCGTGACTGTCAAATGTTCAGGGATTCCATTGTGTCCTGCCAAATTTATAGATTCCAGTGTCTGCGCCCTTCAAATGTATTTTTAATTTTACTGTATATTTTTTCTAATGCCTAATGACATGCCTCCAGGCGCCAACTTCAAAAATAAAAGCACTCGGACTGCTTTCATTCTCTTCATTCCAAAAGAATTTACACCTTGGCAAATACGCCGGAAACATAAAGCGCTCGAAGCGTTTTTGTTAAAAAAAGAAAGAATAGACAAGACAGTAAATGTCCCATGACGAATTTTTGCGATGAAAGATAGTCAAGTCAACCAATCTTCAAAAGAAGTTAATGAGTACCCAAATGTACCGAGTGGAACAAAGTTTTCGTTAGACTAGAAGTCTAGAAAGCACTAGAGGATACAACAGTTTAAGTGATACGCACTGTACGTAGTTAAGAAAAGCGCTAGTGATTTATTAGTAGGCAGTTGGCGAAGTAGTGTTGAAATTTATTTGTTTACAACTCGTCGTCAGCATATTTGGCAAAAAGAGGGGGAGTGAAATTTTTGCAAAAAAAGTATGAAATTTTAAAAAAAATTGCGAAAAACGATACCTTATCTATGTTTTAATTTGTACATGAATTTGATATTTGTTTTACTAAACAGACGCGTACTTTTTAGGGCTTTGGCCGAAAAAGTGCGAATTTGCAAAAAAAAAAAGTCAATTGTGAAATATTCACAAGGCTCATAAATTTTAATGAAAGAATTTAGAAAATAAAGTGACGCGTAAAATTAGTCAGAAAAGAAGAGGTATCTGTAGCATATGTGGTGAGTGAAGCCAATTCTTAAAAAGTTCTATTGTGTTCAAAACATTTGCCAAAATATTTGCGAAATAGTGCTTGACGCTTCGATTAATTTGGAACATTACGCCACGCGTGTCATGTAGTGTAAAAGTGTCACTGTAGTGTGACAATGCTACTTAGTTCAAGGTCATTACCATCTCGTTGCAATTTATTTTAAAAAAAAAATTTGCAATAAATTGCACATTTTTACTTTTTAACCTCTTGAGTGCCAATGTTTGATAGCTTTTTGCGCCAAGGAGACCACATTTATAACAAAGGAATGGTTTTTCTTAGTTTCAAATTGTACATGATTTATCTTTTTACATGAGTTACTATGGCAAATTTTTTTAACATTTAGCGGTTTTAAAAAACCCGGGGAACCATATATGGTTGCTTGGTCTCCTGGGGACGCTAAAAAAATCAACAAAATGGCGCTTCGGTCCTCAAGAGGTTAAGCGAAATGATTTTTTTTTATTAAGAATTATCAAATTGCAAAGTGGAAGAATAGAAGAGGGTAAAAATTTTGATAGATTTAATCAAAAGACAGAGAGGCTTAATTAATAATTATTTAAAATAATTTAAAGTTAGTTACAGGTTAGCTTAACCTTAACTAACTAATTTTGTTTTTGTCTGTTTCTTAATCTGAACAAAATTTTGAAACAATCTTGAGACGAGTCAAATTGATTTTCATTTCCGTCACAACCACCGTAACGAAACGATTTGCAAGATTTTGTCGCAGCATCGTAGTAGAATCGAGGAATTGACCCGCGACACGGCCCAACGTCTGGAGTCTTAACACAAAACTTACCTAAACAAAACCATTAAAATTTAGAAATATTTTTTCAAATTTTCAATTTAATTTTTTTTTAAATTTTCCTGAAAATCGCTTATACTCAAGCAAAACCCGCAAATTCATTATGATTCATTCAAATGATGTAATTTTTTTGTCGTACGACGATCAGCTTTCGACCAAGCTCCTGGGTTGATTTTGATTCGGTCCGCCGTGGTCAGCCCAAAAATACCGAGTGACACAATGAAAATGGCAAAGAGAACGAAACCTTTCTTAAACATGACGAATTTAGAATGTACAAGACACGATAGCAAAAAAAAATTGGCCAAAATCAATAACTTGACGTGTACGTATGAAATTTGCTAACAAACTTATTCACGACAAAAAAATGAGATAAGTGCGGAAATAATCAAAAATTCCCAAATACCTACTTGAAAAGATTACACCCGAAAAATGACTTTTTATCTTTTGTTCAATGAGTTTGCCAGTTTGCTAAAAAAAAATTCTTTCTTTTGTTGTAAAAGTAGGACTTGTTTGTGTCAAGTGGAGGAATACGGCGGAAAGTTTCAAATTGCGGCGTCAAACGCATTACTCATACGCACAGAGGGAGATATTTTTTAGAACAATGCAATTTTTTGTTGTTGGTGCTGCACAACGCCAAATTTTTGCAAATGGCCTCGACTGAATTGACGACAAGTGAAACTGGAGTTGACAACACTATAAGTAAAAACAAGATGTTTTTTTTTTGAAAAATAACTGTTGAGATTTAAGTTTTTTTTTTTACAAAAAAAAAAACAATTTCAAAATTTGTTTTTATTTAACTTTTTTTTTGTAGATCTCATCTACGTCTTTAGCAAAGCGGTCAAATCCGTCGTCGAAGATTTGAAAACTGGACGAGTTGAACTTGAGACGAAAACTGCACAAATTTCAATTTCCATTTGGATTTTAGCGGGACTTTTAGTAGGATGTGGTATTTTTCTTTTTGACAGCATGTCGCCTCTGGTGTAATTCTTGTGAGCGACATGAAAAATGTCCATGTCGAGCTTGTAGGCGCCTCCGGGCAGAACAAAATTCTGAACATAGTTACCATAGTTTTAAAATAGACGATGATGTCAAGAGCGAAAGTGTCAATTTACTCATAGAATTCTAATTTTATCAAATTGAAAAACTTTTGTCATTCTTTTTTCTAAAAAAAAAAAATTTTTTTTGCTTTTTTAAAATTTTGTAGTGACTTCACCCAAAAAAAATGTAGGTACTTTATAGATAAGCCTAAGTCTTTTTTTTTTAAAAAAAAAGTCGTCCTTGGTTTTCGCCACACACATTCCTTTTTTTGCCAATGACTACACAAAAGACTCACATGCTAGGCTTTGTTTTCTAATCTGCAAAAAAAAAATTTTTTTTAGACTTTAGAATTTGCAATACTTATTATTTACCTTGACGATAAGATAACGCAGGCCTTCGTCGTACCTTTGCTAAAATTCGTCACTTGTAAGTTCCTGCCCTAATTTTTGCACTAGTGAAAAAAAAAAACTTTTTTGAACAACAAATCAAATTAACATCAGTCGCATCTCAACAAATTTTGGTGACACGGAGTACAGCGTTACACGTAAACAACGACATGTTTGCGCATAGAACTAGTCTTGGTAAGAAACTACAGATTTTTCGCCAAAAAAAAAAGTTTTTTAGTGAAATTTTTTAAATTTTGATCACAAAATTTCAACCTTCTGCGCAGAAGCGGCACCGCCAGCCCTTCCAGTTCATCCGTCACCGGCCGATGTTGAAGTAGCAGACAAACACACCGCAGCCTACGTCTGGTTTTGGGTAGCCGTCGCCATGGCTATTCTCAGCATAATTTTAATTGCCCTGAAAATGTGGTATTCCAGTCACAGTAGGCACGAGCAAAGTTGTCCATGTCGAGAATGCATCGCTACAAACGAAAAAGATTCAAATGGAACTGAAAGTGTTCGTTGGAGGTCATTCACCCGAAAATCTAAAGAAACGAAAAGGCCTTCCGTTAGCAAGTATTGACGAAGAAACAGTTGACCTTTTGGCCTTGCCAACTCCGAATGATCTACTTGGCCTTTCTCCACCTCCTCCCCCAATGCCCCTTCCTGGAAGACCCACTGCCTTGACCTATACAACAAGAGTTGAAGAACCCAGTAGTGTGTCACCGGGGTCATCCGGATCCCTTTCCCGTCGCAATTCATTACCGCTTAGCCTAAAAGACCTAAAAGTTAAAGTAGGTTTTGAAGGGCTCTTTCATAAAAGCCCAGGCAAACAGAAAAGTATCAAGCAATCAGAAGTGTAAAAGGACCAACGTAGAAAACGTAACCAGGACAAATCTGTAAATCACAAATGTGTAGATTTATATTTGTAACCAAAATGGACTTGCAGATTAAAACAGTAAGCTTCGTACCTAACACGCACGTTGTTGCGTTAACAATTCTTAGAAAAAAATAGTCCTACGTCAACCAATTTTTCGGTAGGTTCTCCAAGGTGCGTCATCCAGGACAAAGTTGTCATTTTTCCGCTTAACAATATGACTTCACTTTAATGTCAATTGTGACTCGAACAAACACACACTTGAACTGGAGGAAGTTTGTACAGTAGAAAAAAAAACGAGATTAGCATAATTTTACAAGCTCTAGTTTCTATAGACGAAGGAAGTACAAACTAATTACAAAAGTTTTGTACAAAATGACTTAATTTCGTGTAATTATACAAAATTTGGGACTACTAATATGAAACACTGGTATCTGGTTAAATCTGGCGGGTAGCGTTATTCGTCAATTACATAATAAGCTTCCGATTATTTGAGAATTTCCTCAAATTCAACTTTAGAAATAAATTAAGTGATTACTATTATAGAAATCCGGGTCAATTTTTGGCAACTGGTCGACCGAAAGTTTTTTCTTTAAATATTTGTAGCCTTGGATTCCATTAGGACTCTATACGGTGAATTCACATTCGGCCCACCACCACCGCGTCCAGGATGAAAAGTCTGTTGGAATCGAACCGGTGGCGTGCCATGAAAGTTTGGCATCTGCGCATGCACATTATTTCCATACCCCTGCGGCAAATTGACTGGCGTCGAATGCTGCATCTGCTGCTGATAATTATGATACTGCGGAGAATATCGGCCAGTACTTCCAGTAGTTCCCGTGCCCGTCTGACAATTGATTGGACAGTGTACAATAGGTGTAGACTGATAGGCAACACAGTGACTCGGTGACTGTTGAGGTCTAGGTTGACCCCACGTTTGACCCATTTGAGACAATTGTGTAGAATTAGTGTGATTAGAATTATTGAGGCCTGCACTGGAATTATGTGATTGATGACCACTACTTTGAGAATTGTTACTAGCACAACTTGTACTTCCAGGGCCAAAGGAAAAGGCGAGCTGCTGCCCATGCGCATGAGGTTGTTGCATCTGTGGTAATAAAGGAAGTAAGAGTTGTTTGAGGCGGGCATTCAGTTCGTTGAAATGTGGGCGACGCGACGGCATTTCAGCCCAGCATTCTACCATGAGTCCATACATTCTAGGGGGACAAAGGTCAGGACATGGAAGAAGTTGACGAGAACGAATCATTTCGATAACTTCTTGATTACTGTAGCCGTAGTAGGGCTAAAATACAAGAGAAAATTCGTTCATCTCTAAAAGTCAAGGTTAAAAGCTAAAATTAAATCAAGTTTTTTGTATCATCCAAATCTGAAATAAAAAACTTTTTGGTACAAAAAAATTTTTTGTCCAAAAAAAAGTTCGAAGGAAGTTGAAATTTTGAATTTGAGTTTCCGAATTGAAAATTTTAAGTTTTGTACATTGGTCCTTGTTAGGTTACTATTATTGCGCTTGCGCTTACAGACTTGGGTCTGAATTCAAAATTTACGGTAATTAGGCTTATTAGATTATTAACTTCGTAAATTACACATTTAAGCGCTCTAACCTGAAGCCCAAACGAATAGATTTCCCACAAAACTACCCCGAAACTCCAGACATCGCTTTCAGTTGAAAATTTTCCTGGCAAAAAAAACGACCACGAATTAAATCTTATACTAACTAATAACTCAAAAAATCCCCAGAAAATATCACCTCCATCAGAAACCAGATACACATAAAGGCGCTTACCGTATAAAATAGCTTCTGGTGGCATCCATCTCACTGAAATCAACAAAACTTAGTTTTTGAATCTGGATAATTTAAACCAAAACATTGTTCATTTAGGGCTTGTACAATTTCCTTAAAAACTACAATTCTAAATTCTTACCCGGTAGCAGTGACTTGGACTGAACTCGGTAGTAATCCGATGAGTAAATGTCACGAGATAGGCCAAAGTCCGAAATTTTTACAACCAAGCCTTCAGCTATAAAAAAAATAGTCCCATTTTAACAAAATTGCAAGACGAAAAAACTTTGAGCAATTTATCTTTGTTACTTAACTTACAGACAAGGCAATTTCGCGCTGCCAAATCTCTATGTACGTAATGGTGTGTCACCAAGTAATCCATGCCAGCTGCAATTTGGGCAGAAATAAAGAGCATTTCATTGGGCTCTATAATTTTTCGACTGCTTTCCGTACTTGATCCTTCTGAACGAGGCGAATGAAGAATTAGGAACTCGTGCAAGTCCCCCTACGGCGACAAACAAACAGGCCAATTTAAAAAAACAAAAACTTTTTTTTATTAGGTCAATCAATTTTATTCTTTCGCAAAAAAAATCTTACTTGTGTCATATATCTCAAATAGCATACACCGTGGCTCATCCTTGGTAATAACTCCCAGAAGACAGACAATATTCGGATGTTTCAGCTCAGCCATCATGTCTGCTTCACGATGAAAATCTTGGCGAGTCTTCGACGTCGCTGTGGCTTTCAACGTTTTTATGGCCACACGAACTGGGGCGTCACCATGATGTAGAACGGCGTCACCTTTGTAAACTTTTCCTGGATAGTGGATATAAATACATTTGCTAAGGTTCAATTACTCTAAGCAATTTTGCTAAAGAAAACAAATTGGAGGAATTGAAAGTTTTTTACGACCTTACCAAATGCCCCTTCGCCAAGTTCTTGATAGAATTGGACATTGACAAGGGGTATTTCGGGTGCTTTGGGTTGGCCGGGTTTTCGCAATAAACTGTTCATCTCCAAACCCTGTAGTGATGCTGAAGTAAGAGATTTTGAAGTCTTCTTGGTTCTTTTACGACAACAAAATATAAGTAAGGAGATGAGACACACAAACAAAATGGCTGACATTCCAGCCATTGCCATCATCCAGAGTGAATTGTCCAATCCAAACATGCCACATTTCGGGATTCGGCACGGTTCCTTACGAAAGTGTTGTGAGTCGGAGAAACACCACGGTTCGGGTTCGTTGCTACCTACAAAATTTCCAGAATTTTCAATGTGTGGTCTGGTAAGTAAGAATACGCAGGTTTGGGATAACTGGAAACTACTGTTTTGTTAAGTTACCTGGATTCCTACAGTAATTGTGACCCCCCATAAGTTCCGTATATTCGGAGGACTTGAAGGCCATTTGATGACTCCAAGGTCGACAAGGTTCTCCATTGGCAGTTTCCTGAACAGTACCACGATATGCCTCCCCATTCCCAACATAGCAAGTGTCATCATTAACAATAGTCGAGAGCTCGGGTAAATCAAGGCTGATGCACGTACGGGCAGTATCCGAGCCGAGAGGAGGAAGGTCAGAACATTCGGGAATTGGAAGTTGTTGACCAATTAACGGATGACGTTTAGCCAATGCATATTCTTGACGACACAGATCATGTTCGAGGAGCTCACATTCTTCACGGCATATTCTTCGTGGAGAGACAAAGTTGACGTTTTTCTTCCGGATTTTCAACTTGATCAGGGCATAATGGGAAAGATGAGTAGCAAAGGGACGGTATTGCAAATTTTAAACATCTTGGACTAATGTCACTATTGAAGAAAACATTACCAATAGGCAATAATTAATACTTTTACATGTGCCATCAACGTGACATGGCCCATGTCCCGAACAACATCGAGTTACCATGGTTTTCTTACCCATGTCTAGACGATTGCACAACTGCTAGAGCTTCTTTCATATCTGGATTCAGTCAGGATACTGCTTTCCTTTGAATGGACGTAAATCGTTCGATTACCAATGTACTCTCGACAGACCGTACCCGTGTACCTCTACAAAAGTGACAGATTCTAATTCATTATGTTCCACTCAACCAGTCAACCAAATGAACAGCTGATTAGGCTAGTTTATAATTGCAACTTGTATTGTGATAAAAACTAATTCATGTTAAACTCACCTGACAAATTCCTGTACCATCTTTTGGGGGTTGTAGGCGAGTTCGTGACGTGACACTGTTCTCCATTCCTGTATTGGCCATTAGTGGAACATGGTGAAAGCTATCTATTCGATGAATTCTAAGATAACAAAACCAAACCTTAGTTGTTAATTTACTCACTAATTTCTAAAGTTTATACCCAAAGTTATAAAAGTACAAAAACAGGGAGTGGACTGGCGATGAGATAGATTCCGGAAAGAGAATAAAGGGATCTAAAAATCTCTTTACTCTGCACCCGGCAAAAATCGGGAGTTAACGGAGGAAAACGTCATTCTCCCTTCTCTTTGTACTAACATCAACAAAATCGTTATATCAGAGAAAAGACACTTTAGTATACATTTTTAATTTATTCTAAAAAAATTTCATATGTTTAGTATTAAATGTTAAAAGAAGAATAGACACCTTTATTTGATAAAATTTTGACTCTATAAACTCTGATTACAATAAGATAAAAGGTGAAATGGCCAGCAGGGCGTCAAAGGTCACTTCACTAACCAAGGTCAATCTGGTATTACAACAAACTCGATAACTTAAGCAGTACTTCGATGAAATGATAATAAGAAATGAATTTTTCAATCTTGACTAACCCTGCCGATTCTCCAATTTCCGGGAAAGTGTCAAATGGTGACGGAAAATCAGGAATGACGCCTCTATCCAATGCTATGAATAAAAGTCAATTAAACTTTTAAATATTTTATAATCTCAATCATAAGTCAATAAGATCTTCAGATAAAAAGAAAATTTTTGTTCTTAACGATAACTTTTCAAATTCTAAAAATCTAGAACTGTTCAAATGTTCTAGACTTTCTAGAAGAATATAACTCTAATGTATCTTTCAAAAAGTTTCTATTTTGTATCATCCTAAATTAAAATGAATGTTTTGAATGTTGTTATTAATTTGGTCTTGTAAAACTTTCTCTTGTTTTTAAGTTTTCCTTGTCAGAAACACTGACAGCGGTGGTTCCTGCTGGAGCACTTCAGTCTTTTTTTTTTTTGCAAATGCTACGTGGATTTCCAGAACTTTCGTTGTGGTCTCTGTTCTCTCCTAGCGGTTTTACATGTTTCCATGGTGAAAAGGACTTGAATTTGAATACAAGGCGGAAGAGAAGGAAATTCAATGGACTGAATCAAAAAGCCACTGTCTTTCAAAATTAATTGAGCGTTACTATACGCGCGCTCTTTTCAACATTCAAAACTCTACAGTGCTCTTCACGAAAAACGGACATCGAGTAGACAAAATTTATTCCGGATAGAAAACCCGGCCTTTTGAGTCACACCTCCCCCCCCCCCCCTCGCTTCTCTCTTTACACTTTTTTTTTGTTCAACTCAAAAGAAAGTAATTTGTTCAGTTTTTAGTCGGAAGCACTGTACATAGTTCTGCTCCTTGTACATATTCTGTGTCGACTTTCTCTTTTAATGAAAATAGGAATTTAAGACGTTGAAATTACTCGGAAGATGAAATGAGTGAAAGTTTAGTACAAACGCTTCTTGTTTCAAAAGTTTTAAAACTTGCAAAAAAAAAGAAGAAACCGTTGAAAATTTTTCCAAAGTTTGTTTTGAACTTTATAACAGAAATTTAACGTTTTTGGTTGAGTGCATTTGGAAAAAGACTTTTGTTTTGGAAACAGGCGGTATCGTGGCGGAGTTACAAATGAAGCCACGGATGAAAAATGCCACCGAGGAGGAGAAAATTAAATTCGGTTGCTTGGTTATATATTTCTAGTTGGTTTACAGTTCTTGGGTTTCACTTTCATTATCATTCCAATTTTACATAGGCGTCATTTGTTCTACAAACGTCTGATTTTTTTTACTTTTTTACTTTTTTCTTAAAGTTATAAAAACTTTTAAGAAAAAAATGTTAAGAAACAAAGAAATAATGGAGAAATTTTTTGGTTTGTTCAAACTTTTACCTGGATCGTGCTGAACGTCTAAAACTCCAGTAGAAAAAATTTTCTTTTGACGATTATGCACCTCACAAGTGTAGAAACCTAAAATGAAATTTAACAAAAAAATTTGGAAATTTTAAATTTTAAAACTTTTTGAATTCTGAAAATAAAAAACATCTTAGTTTTTTTTTTAAAAAAAAAAACAAGGACCTTTATCCAGAACTTCAAGTGACGAAATTCTTAGTTGCGACCCTAGTAGTTTGCCATCACTAATTCCATCCCTTGAAAAATCAACAAAAAATTAAAAAATTTTTTTTAATTTAAGCAAAATTTTTCATTTTTTTTTTTCAAAAAATAAATTTACCGTTTTTTATATTTCCGTATCCGGAATCGTGTCTGTTTCGGACTAATTTCTACACTATTTCTCAACCAATGAATTTTTCGTGGTGGTGGATTTCCTTCAGCTTCACAACGAAATTTAACTGCACTTCCTGCGTCTCTCGTAACATTAGTTAAT
>JABASK010001043.1:0-10866 GCA_019776465.1 Rambutanura hunanensis | reverse complement strand
GTGTCAACGGAGACTAATGATCTAATGGAATTTTTTAATGCTAGGTATCCTGACGAGACAATGGGACTGGTTGCCGAAATGTCACAAGGAATTGTTGACGAATACCGGAAAAAGCAAAGTGGACGTTTGCAGCGAACTTTTATCAAAGCATCTGCTGCTGCAGAAGCGAAAAGCAAAGGCAAATGAGAAAATTTGTAATTTCATTATTCAACTTTCTCAGTCTGTGCTGGTCGCTGGTTCCTTAACTTGCACTTGCAGTTTTCAATTAGAAGTTACTCATCACAATATTTTCCCCCTATTTTGCTACCTACCTCACAAATTCTATCAAGTTAATCAGAATCTCCAAATATTATTCCCTGTTTTATCTCAAATAAACCTTGTTGATATTTGGAAGTCAATCGTAACTAGCGATATTGCTCAGATTTTGTTCTAAATATTCTCAAACGAGTTATTATGTTATCTGTGTAGGGTTTTCTCCAGGGAATACTTCCAAACAGTATATCTCGTCGAGATGGCCAAAGGATGTGGTAAAGAAACCCCAAGATGTACCTGAATCAATGTCATCACCATATCCCTCGCTTCGATATTCGTTTAATACAAATGATCTCAATGGATTAATTCTCGTGGAGCAATTATTTTTGACAAATGATCCAGCAGCACAAATTATCCATCGCTCTTGTCAGATGTCTGGAAAACAATGTACCTATTCTTTTGAACACACGACCAACCCACCGCTGTTAGTACTTTTAGCATTATTTTATTTGGTTGAAAACTGGAACAAGATTATTAATCCGTAGATGTACCTGTATTTTCAAACTGGGAACTTTCTCGGCTTCTGCATCTGGACCGTCAGCGGAAGCTGCCAAGCACGCGGCTTCGGATTCTGCTCTAGCAAAACTCAAGAAGATTTGTCATACGATACAGGTAACAAATATTTTTATGTTAACCACTTTATAATATCATGCAGGCGCTTTATTAGTTTCACTGTAATAACAAAGTATATTTTTAAATTTAGAATTATATATTTTCAAACCTAATTGTTTTAATGCCTTTTTTTTTACTATGGCCTTATTCAAAAGCGTAAGCGTAGACACATAATTTCAGAAAAAAAAACAAAGGCTATATACTAAAGAACAGTTCTTAGTAGAACAACGCGTACAACGACGTAGGTTTCCATTAAAATGTACACATACTGGCGTATCGTGTCAGTGTTGTTTTAAGTTTTGCCACCCGGCACTTCTTGCATCGGCTGGCTGGAGTTAGAAATGAAGAAAGAAATTCGTTGTTCCTTCGCGCAAATGTTTTTTGTTCATTTTCAATTTTTACCAAGGAAAAAATCAAATTCTCTTATAAAGTTGGGAAGTGATAAGACTTTTGTCGCCTCTCAGTTGCATATGGTGTCCCTTTTCTCTGGGAGAAAAGGGACATCTGAAGATTTGCATAATACAAAAAAGTTGGTCAAAAAAAATTTTTTTAGACCAAAAAATTTTTTATTGAAGATTTGTATGATACAAAAAAGTTGATTCAAAAAAATTTTTTTTGGACCAAAAAATTTTTTATTGAAGATTTCGATCACAGTTATACATTTCCCAGTCCCCAATGGGGGTTGGGGGTGGGGATTTGGGGTTCAATTTCCGGGGAGAGCATAGCGATTCTGGGGCTGTTGTGGACGACCGAATGGATAGGACAATAGAATCATTGTTTACTTTTTTAAGTGCGAACTTAAAATTTTTATAAGGTTCCTAAACGTCGCGGCGCGAAGTGCCAAACCCCGAAATACTAGTAGCTTGGAAAATTTCTACAAGAATAAGGTAAAAGCATTAGGACATCCATCGCCTTAACACTTTTTCAATTCAACTTTTGCGTTAAGCTTAACAATGAATTAGAATTCAATAACTCAGCAAAATCTTTATTTCAGATAAAATCTCATGTGACGACGTCCGCTGGCGTAAGCTTGCAGGCATTGAAAGGTAATGAAATGCCACCGCTGGATGACAGTAATGTTGGGAGTAAACTCCTTCGCTTGATGGGATGGAGTGGCGGCGGTCTTGGAAAATCGGGAACTGGAATTCAGGAACCGATTGAGTACGTTTTTGTAAGATTTTAAACTTAAGAGATTTCACCTACTAATTAAGTTTGTCTTTTGACGTTGTTAGTACTTCCACGTCAATTAACGTTGGAAGAAGCCGACTTGGAATTGGAAGCTCGAAAGTAAACGATAAAGAAACATTTACCGCTAAGGAAGTGGAAGGGTTTCTCACTAAAGAATTTCAAGATCAATCAAGTTATGTCAAGGAAATTGTATTTTCATCCGAATTTTCAAAACAAGAACGAGAAATAATTCATCGGTAATACAACTAATTTCTCACTAATATCTTGTTGAATTTATCCTTTATTGTGCCTGTTCTAAAGTACCATTTTCCTCTACATTTTTCCAGTATTGCTCACCGTCTTCACCTCAAGAGCAAAAGTTACGGAAAAAATGAAAATCGGTCTATTGTCATTTCACAGAAAGCTACGTTACCTGCCCTATTGCAACAAATCATTAACGGTGAGTCTGGATCTGACAAGTACCAAGTCCTATATCCCGAAGATTATGAGCCTGGTGGAGATGGTCCTGAAGCTAAGGAAGTCAAATGAAGAAATTTTCTTGGAGTTTATGCGTATATACTTAAATACCTACACATAATAAGTATTACACATTATCGGTATTATATTTTCTCGTCATTAGCACATTGCGACACACGATATTTTATTTTGTTTGCGAAATATTAGTTTATTTTTTCGATTCCCGTCATGAGTTTTTCCGATGGCACATACAATAAAACTCCGGGTATTCACTTTCTGAGACCCCCTCCCTGACAACGAATTGTTCTGGAATTTTTTACGGAAATTTCTAAATTACAAATATTTCATCAAAAAACCTTTACCGTCACTTCCGTGTTCCGCCCGAGCTTTGTGGCGTGTTTCAATTTTGACGAGGTTGCGTTGCAGACTTTCAGATTGTCGAATGAATAGAAACTGTTGTTGGCGGGAAACCCGGGACAATTTTTTTACCTTGGGCCTTTGGCCTTGGGTTCCAAGAGTGTCGTAAGATTTCTTCTCTCGTTGCTCGTGGGAAAATCTTCCAGGAACCAGGACACGAACACAAGGAAAAGGCAAGGAGGCTGTACGCTGTACTATTAAGAGGCTCTTATTCTTATATGGTCATCGAAAGATGTTTGGACTTTGGAGTGAATAGAAAACTAGTATATTAAGTTAAAGTGTTTGATAAATGCAAAATGCAATGATGGTGGGGGGAGGGGGGTGAGAAAATTTCTTCCACTGTGTCCATGTTCGAATTGCGTTAGGTTACTCTGGCTCTGAGAGGAGAGTTGGATCTAATTTTTAGTCGACACTGTGAAACTTTCTGGACCAGAGTTCATTCGACCATAACATTAACAGGTAAATCAATTTTCGACATTTATAATAAATACATAACCTAATTCAAAATGTAGTAATAACGTTTTTTCATGGTATTGACATTGAGTGCAGCTGTCCGTTCTCAAGATGAGCCTAGGAAGGAAATTATTGGTATCTGGAATTGCTGGAGCGACTGGAATCGCTCTTACGACTGCATTTCTGTCTCCCACTGACAATATCATTAATTCCTCTGGTCCAGCTAGATTTGGTAGGGCAGCTTGGACGGTAAGATGTCCTTTTACAAAATGTCTTTGTTTTAAGTAATAGTATTGTTATTTTAGTTATTCGGTAGTTAAAATACCGCCTAATTCTTACGTCAAATTTTTGAGGATCTGGAGTGTTTGCAGATGGCCACGATTGCAGCTGATTACAAATTTAGCGTTTACTATAAGAAACTTCCTGAGGATTCGGCTGAAGTAGAACGGATTTGGTCAGATGTAATGTACTAGTCGTTTCACTTTCACACGTGTGCTGCTTTGCTTTGTGGTATGATTTTTGTCATATTTTTCATGTTTGTCACAGGTTCATCGTCGTTCCGCGATAAGACTACTCGATCTATGCGGGAGGAATAAAGGTGTCTTTGTTAAAGTTGGTCAACACATCGGAGCTATGGATTACTTACTACCATCAGAGTATACTCAAACTTTACGAATTTTACACAATAAAGCACCTTCATCATCCTTAGAAGACGTCTTTCAAGTTCTTAAAACGGATCTCCGAGGTGATGTAAGATATGAACGTCTTTATTTGACTAACACTGGAATATTTCTCAGTACATCGTAATACTTTTAAATCTTTTAATGTAATCTAATTTAAGGTACAAGATATTTTCGTTGAATTTGGAGATACACCGCTTGGAGCGGCTTCCTTAGCTCAAGTATATAAAGCAAAATTGAAATCTGGTGAAGTCGTTGCTGTAAAAGTACAACATTTGAATGTCCGTGCTCATTCTTACGTCGACATCAAAACCATGGAAATGCTCGTTCACTTTGCTGCCTGGATGTTTCCAGACTTCAAACTTCTTTGGCTGTGCTGAAGAAATGAAGAAGAATTTACCACAAGAACTGGACTTTTTGCAAGAAGGTCGAAATGCGCAGAACATGGCTGAGTTGATGAAAAAGTATAAATGGCTCAAGGTGACTTATTTCAAAAGTTACAGTTACATTGTAGTTATTTCGAAAATTAGCTATAAGTTTAACTACAAAAATGCTTGTCTTCTGTTAGATTCCTAAAGTTTATTGGGATTTAAGTTCACATCGTGTCCTCGTCATGGAGTACTGTGAAGGTGGACTAGTAAATGATTTCGAATACATAAAACGAAATAACATATCACCGCGAGAAGTAGCAACAAAGCTCGGGAACTTATTTTCGGAGATGATTTTTATTCATGGAAATTTACATTGTGATCCACATCCAGGAAACGTTTTAGTTCGGAAAGATGAGATAAATAACATATCACCACGAGAAGTAGCAACAAAGCTCGGGAACTTATTTTCGGAGATGATTTTTATTCATGGAAATTTACATTGTGATCCACATCCAGGAAACGTTTTAGTTCGGAAAGATGAGAAGGGCCAGCTTGAAGTGAGCCTGCTGGATCATGGGCTCTACGCTGTAAGTTTATGTCACAGTCAAAAATCAACATTTAAGTAGATTAAAACAAGGCGTTTGGCTTTACACAGAACTTATCCGATGAACTTCGATATAATTACTCTAACTTGTGGCTTAGCATTCTGGATGCAAATATTGATGGGATCAAGCAATATAGCAAAGCTCTAGGAGTTGAAAATTTTTACGGAATTTTTACAGCTATGATCACAGCCAGAGCTTGGGATTCTATTTCAAGTCCAGGAGGAATTACCAAAAAGAAATTATCAGAAAACGAGGTGACGTTTCATGTTGATTAATTTGTCCAATTTAAATTTAAATAAAAATTACCACCTATTTGTTATGGTATCGTAGAAACATGAAATCAAACAGAAGATCAGTGGGTATATTGTACAAATTTCTGAAGTACTCGATCGCGTTCCAAGGCCAATGATCATGATCTTCAAAACAAACGATTTACTTCGAGGTGTCGAACATTCGCTCCAGACTGAAAAAACGTACTATTTGTAGTTTCCACTTATTGTGATTTTGCAGTGAATTATGATTGTTTTTTTTTTTTGGTTTCCTACAGTATGTCGTCATTCACAACTATGTCCAAATTTTGCGTCCGGGCTGTCTATGATGAACATATACGAAGGTGTCGAACGGATTTTTGTCGTTTTAGATTTAGCCTAATTAAGAATTGGACAATATTTAAAATTAGTTTATACGAAATTTATTTATGGGCTAATCATATTATGTGCTCAACTCTACGCCTTACGGACTGTGACACCGACTGGTAAAACATGACACTTTCAAATATTAAAAATTTGATTCTAGTCTAGTGAAAAGATTTTCAAAAAATTCGGTCTCGCAATGCTATTATGTGCATTCCTTTGTTATTTTTTTCACAATGCGGTCTAACGCTAAAGAATGAAGAATTTACGGAACTTTCACCCTGTGCCTTCCAAGTAAAGAATTACGCCACTCACAAGCAAGAGATCTCTTGCAATATAATAATTCCTCATTGTAAATGTACCTGAATTCTTTTTTTTTCTTCCTAGATACCATTAGTACGGATGTCCCCGGCCTGATCAAAGGTACCGTTTTGTCCCATTATCACCCGCACTTTCTCCAAACAATGTCCCATGTGAGTAAATTGTCCATTTCAATCTGGTTTTACCTGACATGTGTTGGCGGGCGGGTTTTATCTAGTGAAAAGACACTTGATTTCGTCTTATCGTGGTGAAAGTCAAGTCTTTTGGGAATCATGGAGAGAGTAATAGGGCTTGGGATTGACTAGATTCCTGTCTTGGTGGTTGGGATTAGGAGGGATGATAATTAATCCAGGGAGTAAGTTTAGCTTTCTCTTCTGGATTTTGGGATAAAATGCCCTTTTTGGTTATGCCAGAATAAGTGATTCGTTGAAGGGAAAAAGTATTAGTGGATTTCTAGGAGAAACCTGGATCCCTGGGTATGCACCTCTAGAATCTTACACTAGATATTTGGGCCGGAAGAGATTTCATAGAGGCTAATAAGTCAGTAATGCCCGTCTCCTTGACTTTCACTTCTAACTTCTAGGAACTCCCAATCTCAACAGCCTTCTTGACTTTTTACTGTTTTTTTCTAGTGGTTTTCCTCTGCTTCAGCCTGCTCGAGATTCTCGTCGAGCAGAAGGTAAAGTCTTTGGTGGTTTTTGGAAGTTGCAATTAGAGCAGAAGACGATAGGAATTAATCTCATTCCACTTCGGACATTAATGAAGGTGGGTAAGAGTCCAATTTCATTTGAACTTCAAGACTTCTACTTACTTACTATTAAATCCACTAGAATCCAAACGTTAATCGTTACTTTCTCCGTTGAATACTCACTAAAAGGACATTTTCCGGTAGGTTTAAGAGAATAAGCTGGGGGTTTCTTTTTTTTTATTCACACCTCTTTACTTACCGCGTGACATTTCCTCCAAATGGTCCTTATTATAATCTAGGAAAAAGGCTTCAGAATACCTTAAGGGTTAGACCTGAGTAAACTGGATGAGATGCTTTTGGAGATCATTGATTTTAGAGGAGATGACTTTTAGATTGCTTGTACTTTTTTAAAGTAAAGTGGCATCGTTAGAGTGAAATGAGGCGTTTGACCTAAAATATTTTAGGTTGTTGATTTTTTTTGTGGAGACAAGTACTCCATTTAAATTTAAAATGGAAATTTTCTCATTTTCAAAATCTACCGAGCTTCTCATTGGCTGCTGCGGTTTTTAGACAATGCAATGGAGTAGTAGCTAGAGACAAACTTTTTTTTTAAATCTAACGTTTTTTTTTTCAAAGTTGTACAAGTGTGTTATCAGATTTTGTTTTTATTTTAGAGAAATAAAGTTAAAGAACAAATGTGGTAACGAAGGCGCTGTATTAGTACACTTTTTTAAAAACCTGTCTTGGCTTTTACACGTATTGTTTCCTAGAGACTAATAATTTTATTGACTATATAACTTTGAGATGAATTGAATCTTTTGGGAAAAGTTTTCGTCAAAAGAAGATTTTTGTTGAGATCCTCCTGGAATGTTTAGGAGAAATCCAGGAAGTTTGAGTATATCTGCTTCAAGTTTTGTTCTTTTCCTGGAATATTCCCAAGTATAAAGTATATATAGGAATTTTTTTTCTTACTTTTCCTTGCAAGGAAACTTTTCAAGGTTGAAAACTTACTCTATTCCATAAGCTTCCTGGTTTCTAAAAAGTAATTTTAACACACTTTTCAGTTGTAAATCGTAAAAGTGACAAGTAAATGTTTTTTTTTTCTCAAAATTTTTGAAACAATTTCTAAATATAATGTTTAGTAATTCTAGGAAGTCGGATTTACGATATGATCACATGTACGAGGTTTATGACCCCTGAATAAAACCTCTTTATTATACAGGTTGTAAACATTGACGGGGGGAAGGGGGGTAAGTTGTCGGGGGGAGGGCGCGAAATTTTGACTTTTTGTGTAAGCGTGCAGAGACAAGGAGGGAAGCTGGAGAAAGTCTCCTTTCTCCATGGAAATCCTAGGATAATAAAGTTCATCAGACGAGAACCTACTTTCCATAATCTAATGAAGCAGGGAGGTTCTTCTGTTAGTGTATAACCATTAGTACTAGTTTACTAATCTCTTCCGCAAGTCAAACTATCACTAGAATATGATGATGATGATGATGATGCTTTAACTTAATTATCTTTGTAATAGCTTCAAACCCTGCCACGTGTGGAGGAGGAGGTTAACGTTTTTTTTTTTTGGTTTTAAATTAAACTTCCAGGATTTTAGATTTTTGTTTTAAAAAAATCTTTTTACTTTTTAAATTTTAGACGCGCTGAGAAAGTTGAGACGTCAACCATCCGATGACAAGACTGGTCACCATGATGAGAAAGTATTGGCAATAATCTCGAACGCACGATGACGACGAAGCATCTGGAACGACAAAAATAACGTCAATTTGTATACCCATTTTTTGTGGTAAGGGTGTCACGTCAAGTGTCAGTCAACTGAAAGGCTTTTTTTTTCTTTTCTAAGGCAGACTGTTGAATGTGTGGCCTATTCCAAACAAAAAATGGGTATATAAGGATTTAAGGGAAAATTATGGAAATGGTGAATAGTTCCATAAGGTTTTCAAGTCTTGTGAAAGTCTAACGAAGTTCTATTGTCATCACTTTTTTTGGCAAAGAAAGCATAAGGGGGTTGGATGCACTTTGAGCAAAAAAAGGCGAAGAATAAGAATGCAAAAAGGAAATGTAATGGCGTGTGACAATTGATCGCTCCAATGAGCCTCGGCACATTCCATTTCCCATAACAATAAATCAAATTGAAAGGAAAATCATAAAATCTTTTTTCTTTTCGTCTTGGCCTTGGCTCATCTTTCAACACACATCAGTATAGCGTGTCTCTCCTGTGTTTTTTTTGAATCGCACTGTACAAAACAAAAATACAAAAGGACTCAACCATCATTTAACTTTTTTTTTTCAAGGTTTAGTCAACAAAAGAAAGTTCAGATTGTCTATTCCAATTGTACAGGAAAAAAAACTGGAGAGGATCCTTTGCTACCAACGACGATCACTACAAAGATCAGGATATCACTTTCAGTTTGCTTAAGAGTACTTCTTTATTTCTTTTTTTTTTCAATACTTTGTCTTGAAATGGTCTAGGAGTATAGAGCGCTAGGAAGTTTTAGAGAAAGAAAGTTTGAAAAAGTTGGGTTCCAAAAAAAAAAAAAAACTAACCTCGTTTTCCAGCGTGGAAAGTGGATTTCCCTTCGTGCACACTCCGGTCGTAATGATTTTCTAATACGTTCTCTTCATTGGTTCTCCAGTAAAAGTCTTCGATGGTTGCCACTATGAACAAATTTTGTAACTCAGGTAAAAAAAATTTTTGTTAAGCTCTAACAAAGTTTCGAAACTTACCACATTTGATTTTGAGCATCCGATTGATAAAGTGATGTTTCCGTATCTAGGGTTAATTGAAATAAATTAGATTTACAAAACGGGCGTGTTTTTTTCTAAATTGAACTTTGAATAGATTTAAGTTTTTTTTTGTCGGCTAGAAAGCACGCGCTCAAATTTCATTGGTTGGAGAAAGTTTTTGAAAGTTATCGGGGACCCCCCTAAAAGGATGGTGAAAACGCGGAAATCTTGGCATTCCCTCGGGAGTTGTAACAATGTCAAAAAGATGAGTTTGTCTGTCCACGCTGTCGTAATGTAATTAGACCTCAAGATTGACTCATCTTCTGTCAATGTGACGAACTCATATGGGACTTTCTCTCTCCTCAGTGTCAAGATCCCGAGTAAAAAAAGTCTCGGAAAAAGTTTCAAGTTTCCAATGACTTTTTTGTACAGTTCCTTATTTCTTGACTCCTTCCAGGCTTAATTCTAAAGTACTTCAACTTGACTAACTCCTCCTCCTAGCGTGTCACTTTTCTGGATAGGACTTGAAAAAGTCAATTGAATTTGTAAACATTGAACCCTCAAGCCTCTGCTACCTTTTTTTTCTTCTCAAAAACATCACGTCGACTTAAAAATAAGAATCGAGAGTTGTTGTTTTTTTTGAAAATTTTTTGAAAATTACTCCATTTGGTTAAGTGTTACTTGATTCAGAACTGATACTCCTATAGCGCGTAATGCTAGCATCTAGTTGCAAATTCGTATTACCTTAAAATGAAGCCCCAAAATTGACGTTTCCAATTGGTCTTCATGTCGAATACTTGGGTATCTTTTTAGCGCTTCATCTGGGGCCTAAAACCAAATTGTTTTTTTTTAAATTAAAAATAAAATGTGGATTGTAAAAACGTTTTTAGTAAACTTGTGTTTTTATTTTAGATATTCGGGTTGGGGTTAATTACCTGGTGACTATTTACTTGCCAGGATAACCTGGCTCCAGGACGTGCCCGCGTCGACGTACAATTCACAAACAAAATATCTCCAATTGCATACCTCGGTCGACCACCATCAATGTGTGGACCATCATCTGGTAAATCTGATATAAAAATAATAATTCCATATTAAACTTATGCAATTCCAAAGTTTCAGAATTTTTTTTTCAACGTCCCCGTCTTTTTGAGATTGAAATTCTAAACCTCATCTTTGAATGAGCTAAACTTTTGTAGTTTTGTGCCTGCTTTTTTCTTTTTTGTTTAGAGGCGTTTCAATATCTTCCGTATTTTTTTCTCTGAACTCTGATCCAAAAAAAAGTATCACTTTTTGAAACAATGGAAGGAGGCAGGTGTGAAAATATTGAAGTGAAAAATCATTCATTGAGTCAAATGGTAAAAGCATCCAAGCACTCCAAGGGAGTTGAGGCAA
>JABASK010001042.1:0-10871 GCA_019776465.1 Rambutanura hunanensis | reverse complement strand
GGGTATTCTAAAAAATCACTCCGTGTAAGTTTCCCTTCAATCTGAAGATTTTGTTTGGGACTTCACGTTGTTGTATGACTAATGGACGAGCGTAGAAGGTTTTGATGGGTATGGGGGAGGAGTAGGGGTAAATATTCAAGTTTATGGTCCATTATAAAACAGGGTCTTTGTATAGTACCTTTTTACAAGATAAAATTTCATAGGGTCAGATTCACTTTAGAGGTCAAGCACAAAATTGTAACTGTTTGGTCATTTGTGTAATCACTTTGTATCACTTTCCTCCGAGTCTCTCTAAAACGCCATTGCTGTCCATACGAAACTTACTCTTGTTTCCGTTGTCGTCCATTGACAGAATTCTATCTCGAATGGTGAAACGTAGGTTCGGACTATCCCGCTTCCAGTCTAAAGCAGTTTTGCGCAAATTAGCATCAGTATCTTTTTCGAATTTTGTTTGCTCAGATCTAATCTGGATTTCTTTGAGTGTGTCGGATTTAACGACAGACCTTTTTGGAAAATAGTGTACTTGTCTCTCTGGCGTAACAATTTGATCTGTATGGGGCGTGGTCGTTTCGAATTTTCTCGGATCGCCCGAAACGTCGTACAAAGCTATAATCCAAGTTGGGGAGTTCTAACATGGTAAAAAGATGTTCGACATGTTGTGCCAATGTAATTGGTGTTTCACCAGCAGAGTCTTCAATTCCAAATACTATAATATTTGCTGAAATAATTTCTTTCTTTACCTTTTCAATTTCTTCTTCCACCACGTCCAGTCGCTGTTGGTTATGTTGTAGAAGCGTGAAATCGGTTTCATTAGTCTTCTCAAGAGCTGGTTCCCACGTGGAGGATTTTTGAAGTATGAGGTCAAGTTTGTCATCCATGCTTGACGGACTCTTTGTTTCCCTTTTTTTCCTCGTTTGTTTTCTTTTTTGTTGTCAGTTGGCTTTAGTGGTGAGGTGGCGGTACGTTTGGTTGACATCGGCGTGAAGAAATTACGGGGAGTTGTTGGTGGTGGTGATCTTGGAATACGACTCATTATTAATGTAACTACTATTGTTCTAAATGCAGAAGCAAACTACTTTTGATGTTCACTACTCGACGACTCAACTCGACTCCTGAGCAAGATTTATATCATTATATTTGTATCAGAGACTTTTCTAGCTTTCAAGCAAAAATCGATAGACATAGACATGAGTTTTGTCCTGTCTGTCAGAAACGATTTGACAAAAGATATAATTCTTCCAATACTCACAAGTGTGGCACTACGGCAATTTTGCCATCAAAAAAACCGGTCGTGAAATTTAGTAGTTTTAGTTCATTATTATACGCACCTTTTGTAATGTACTACAACTTCTTTCATTTGAAAATTGTACCTCCATTGTATCGAGTTAAAGATACCTTTTGCTTACACTTTGATTCTTGTATAAATAGAAGGAAAGGTAGACAGGTTTGCTTATCAAGGGGATGACTGCGTAGCGCCCTTTTTCCACACTCTATTGGATATTGGGGAAAACAAAATTTGGACTGTCAATCAAACAAATTTGTTGAATCCTCCCACTAAAGAAGTACTAAAAATATTTCACGAAACGAAACATTGCAAAATTTGTGGAGTATTATTTTCTGATGATAAGGATAGACTTAAACAATACCACCACCATCATTATTCAGGAAAAGCGTTGCAAGTTGTGTGTACAGTCTGTAATCTCCAATTACGCCCAAAAAGTAGTATTGTTGCTATTACACTTTCAAAAAACAAACACGAATTTAAATATCTCTTACAAAAATATCTACCAAAAGACGTATCTGTAGATCCAATTAGGAGAAAGGACGGAGAATATATTGGAATTACATTTAGAGGAGAAATAGCAGCAGAGAATTTTAACACGCGATACTCAGTCAGACTCATGGATATCGGAAATTTTAGGCCTGACATTAATTTGAGTAGACTTGTAAACGAGATGGAGGGGTCCACCATAGGGTTCAAAATATTTAAAAAAATGTTTGGAAATGACGCATCGCCAGGGGAGTATCTTTTGTCTTATGATTCTGACGTGGACATGTTTCCTATTTTTAATTCCGTCGATGATTTTATTCAAAATCGATCGAGCCAATTCAACCCTAATATTTCTGTTAGTGAAAAGATGCAAAATACCAAATGGTCTAACGGTGACCTAGCGCGTCACATCTGCAACGCTGAAACTGCTTTATTGGCAGATGTCTTTGAAGAGATTAGAATTTCATTATTTTAGGAATACCAACTTGATATCAGTTATTTTTGGAGCATTTCTTCATTTGCAAAGGAAGCCGCTCTGCTGTGGGAAAAGGTGGAGCTAGAACCAGTCTCCTGCCCTAAAATTTCAGAAATGATAACAAAGGGTACTTTTGGAGGGGTAATTTCGACGACAAAATTAAAGTCAATTGCGAACTCAGAAGGGAACTCAAATTATGACCCCGTGCACCCTCCAAAAAAATTCTTTATGCGGATATCTCAATGTCATACACCAGCTGCTTACTAGGAAATCTCCCTTCTACTCAAATTCAATTAATGTCTGAGATGATGAACTTGAGAGAGTCGAAATTGAAAACATTGAAGTTAACGGGGAATTTGGTTATCTTTTTTGTGTCGACATTGACTACGATTCAGACAGCGTGAAAGACTTAATAAGAGAACTTCCCTTCCGCCGGAAAGAAGAGTGATGAAGTTAGAGGCTATGTCAACAGAACAAATTAACAGGTTTCTCATTAGAGGAAAAAAATTTGTTGAGTGTGAACGCGTTACATTGACATTGTATAAAAAATTTGAGCAAGTTTGCTATTTTAAATTTTTAATCTGGATGATCAAGCATGGCGTGCGAGTTACTAGGAAGCACTACGGTGTCAAGTTTAGAATCGCAAAGCTATTTAGCTCATTCGCTCATCATAACGTTGGCACGGGAAATTCCGCTCCTTGTGATCTAATAAGGCATTTAAAGAAAAGTTTGTGCAATAGTTTAGTTGGTAAATTCAGTGTGTTTCTTCAGTCTATAATAATGTAAAGTTTCTAACGACCTCAGTGGAGGCAAGAGGTGATAAGGAAACATAACTTTCAGTCATTTAACATTATCGATGAAAATTTTGCATTATTCGAGTCTAAGAAAGAAACGTCGGCTGACATGAACTTAAGACTTATTGCGTTAGCGGTGAGGTCAGATGCGAAACAAAGATTATACGAATTATATTACGATAATTTAAAGGTTACATTTGGAGACAAAATCTCACATTGTTATAGTAATACAGATAGCCTCATTGTTGAGGTTATCCTACCTAGGGAAAAAGTTTTAGAAGGACTCAAGGGTTTGAGTCATATTTTTGACTTTTCAAACTTGCCATTCAGTCACCCCTTATACGATGAGTCACAAAAGGGAGTCCCTGGGGTGTTGAAATTACAAGGCGATAATTGTTTCGAATATTATTCCGTGGGGACAGCGCAGTACTCGTTAATCGCAGAACCTCGAAGTTTAGATGAAGGATTTGAAAGAATAGTAAAAGCGAGTGGAATTCCACGTAAAATTCAATTTAATCTCAGACATTCGGACTTTAAAAAAATTGTGGAAGATGGTAAACTTTCATAAAAAATTAAAATTAAGTGGGTGAAAGTTACATACGACCCGATTCTACACTTGTGGTTCTATTTTGGAAACTCTTGCACCTCCTCTTTTTTCCTTTCACCGGAAGGCGGGTTACCGTTAACTTTCAAAAAATGGAGGGAAGTAACAAGTCAACCCCTTGTTTACATTTTTCTCATTTTGTGGAGCTGAAGTTAGTTTTCAGTCGTAAATTGGTTACAAATGCCTAAAGGCAAGTGTTTGACGTTGCATACTAAAAGTAACATCATTTCCGATACAACAACTATATCACGCGGTGACAGTTGCGATAAGTACTCCATCAGTAAATCTTCTTTGTCAAAAATAATTAAGAAAAAGGATCGTATTACTGATTGTACAAGTCCTGACGTGAAGGTAGGCCAAGTCTCTTTTACTATAATTAATCCATCTACGAGAATAATCTACAAGGGGAATCTACATGACCTATGAGATTAAAGGTATTGGTATTGTTTCTACGTTTAAGGTACAAAACATTACGTCATTAATAGCATAATTTAAATGAAACACTTTTTGTGCATTTGAATAAGGAAAAAGTGTTCCGGGTTGATAAGTTCGAAAGAACGGCTACCATTTTTAGCGTGCTGTAACAGTAACGGTAATTCTAGTCATTGGGAAGTCGAAGAAACCCCGATGCTTCAAATCCTTCCAGTTCGACTCAAATTTTAAATATTATTCGTCAAAGAATGCATGGATGACGTAGGAAATATTTTCTGATTGGGTGAAAACAGTCAATTCACAAATGGCTTCGAAAAACAGAACGGTTTGTCAACGTTTTGGATAGTGGGAAGAATTTAAACGACATTTCTCTTGCCAACGCTATTGTAACATTCCAAAAGTAAAACCCCAACTTTATTCGTATACGTACGGTACTCATAGAGTGGGCGGAGGTTAAGGTGCGTGAACGAATGAGACTGAGTTTCCAAAATGGAACCACAAGTGTAGTAGAGTCTGATCGTGTTGGATTGGGTAACATTAATTTTGTAAGATTTTTTATATCAGAAACGGAGAGTCTTGCCTTTGGCGATAGACGAGCTAACAATTAGAATGATTTATCGGTTGAAGTAGTTGTGTTTGCACGATTTTTCAATAGCTCCTAATTTTGTGTCATTGAATAAAATAAATTATGAGTTACATTGAACAAACTTATATTCGATCATATTTTTTGACAACGAACTAGTAGATAGAAACCTATATTGATGGCATAGCGTTCATATCCATTGGATTTGACTTTTGTGCACGGGATAAAACTTATATACATGACATGGAACGTATGTACATGGGACGGAACTTATATATACGGGATAGAACTTATATACACGAGATGCAACTTATATGCACGGGATAGATCTTATGTAGACGGGATGGAACTTATATATAGGGGATGGGAATTACGTAGACGGGATGGAACTTATATATGCGGGATGGAACTTATGTACACGGGATGAAACTTATGTGTACGGGATAGAACTTATATACACGGGATGCAACTTATATGCACAGGATAGAACTTATGTGTACGGGATAGAACTTATATACACGGCATAGAACTTATATACACGGAATAGAACTTATGTACACGGCATCGAATTTGTACATGCGGGATAAAATCTATACATGCGGAATGAAATCTAGACATGCGGGATGGAACTTATATACACGGCATGAAAGTCATGCATACGGGATGGAACTTATATACACGGCATCGAATTTGTACATGCGGGATGAAATCTATACATACGGAATGAAATTTATTCATACGGGATGGAACTTAAATACAAGGCATGCAAGTCATGCACACGGGATGGAACTTATATACACGGCATCGAATTTGTACATGCGGGATGAAATTTATTCATACGGGATGGAACTTATATACACGGGATCGAAGTTAAAACGTACGGGATAAAACCTAGACATACGGGATTGTGTCCGGGGTATGAGCGAGGACTTTGCTGACAGTGTTAAAAAATCTTAAAAGAACATTAAGATAAACTACGTTGTGAGTCACTCGGAGTGAACCTGGGAGTGCCACTCTTGAATTTCATTTTGCGCTAGACTCTACGGAGGTTCCATTCTAGACAAAATTCAGAAAGCGCTCATTTTTTGCATAAAACTGTTGGCAACTCAAAATTTGGCAGTCATGGGTAAGTGAAAATAACAACTAAAAAAAAATACTTTATGCTTTTCAAGCATATTAAAGTAATAGCTAATAATTTCAGGTGACTGCACTTGGAACTGTGTCACTTGCATCTCCCACGCCTGTAGCTACTACGAATTTGAACAGGTGGGTTCATCCATTTGTGCTGTGACAGGGACAGTAGAAGCGGCAGTCATCGAGGCCTTTACTATTCGCGTTCTCTGCGTGCCGCTGAAATTGACCGTTTGAGGTAAAGATAATACCAAGGTACGTGTATTCTTTAACAGTTTCAATTGGTGTGTTTTCCCATGAGAAGCGGTCTTTTTTTGACAGCCGTCCACCTTTTTTAAAGACTAAAGCCTGCGTTTTCCCCAAGTTAACATACAACCCTTGTTCTTTAAAAAAGTCTGCGACCAGATCAATCTTTGCTTGTAGGGTCTTTTTGGTAGGGGCAAGAATTACTAGGTCGGCCGCATAAAGCAAATGATGTACAACGGTTTTAAGGAGTTTTATCCCTCTTACTTTGCATTTAAATAGTACTTTTAAAACTTTATCAATAAATAGGTTGAACAGTGACGGTAAGGCTGATTCCCCTTGTAGTACACCTTTCGTTATGTTTATTAGTTCGGTTAGGCCTACGGGGGTATTAATTCTTGTGGAGGTTTTTGCGTAGAGGTTACTGAAGACTTTAATGAATTTTGTTGAAACGCTTGCTTCATTTAGCACGTTCCAGCGTAAATTATGCGACGAAGTGTCAAAGGCCTGTTTCAAGTCTACAAAGCATGCATAGAGCTGCTTCTTCTTTCTTAATCGTTTGTGAATCAGCGTGGACAGTATGAATACCTGGTCTGTTGTAGATTTACCCTTTCGAAATCCTGCTTGAAACTTAGACAATTTCTTATTTTTTGTTATCCATTCATTTAGTCTGCTAGAATTGTAGTACAAAGTTTGAGAATTGTGTTCAATAGGCTAATCGGTCTGTAGTTATGCGGGTCGTGGAGGTTTCTTTTTTTATATATTGGAATTACGAAAGATTCGGCCCATGAATCAGGTAGTTGCCTTCTTCATAAATTTTTTGAAGGGTTAGTGTCAACGTCTGCAGGGCCTCACCACTTAGTAATTTCCAGATTTCATTTGGGATTAAATCTAGGCCCGCCGCTTTCTTAATTTTCAGATTCTTTACAGCTAGTTTGAGTTCGAAAATGTTAAACTCTCTGTCTAGAATGTCATTACTAATGTCTGGTGGGGTGGGGTGAAGCGGGTATTGTGCGCACGCGCAAGGGTCCAAAACTTTTTAGAAGTGGGCTGCTCATTTTTCTAAAACGATATCCGGAGAGGTGCGGTGGTCAGAAGCTCTGAGTGTTTTGACTGTCTGCCAGAATTTATCAGGAGTACTCGAGCTACATAGAGCCTTTTCTTTTTCTTCCCTATCGCGCTTGCATTTTTCATTTAACAGCTTGAGGTACTCGCTCTTCGCTTCTAGGTGGCTATCAAGTGCTTCTCTTTTTTTCTCTGGATTATTTGTTTTTAGTCTTCTAAAATTCCTGAGTTTCTGGATTTTAATGAACTTTAGCTCAGCACACTCGCTATCAAACCATCTCGGTTTATTAGAGACGTCCCTGACTGTCCTGACCAGACCTAATTCATTGCATGTGTTCAGTACATCGAGACCAATGCGGTTTGCCATTTCAATACCATTAACCTTAGAGATATTTAGGTTCAGCTCTTTCTTTAGATCGGCTTTAGTTATGGGACATTTAGGAAGCTCAATTTTTGATTTCCATAACGAACGTAGTTTGTTAGTCAGTTGTATGTTTAAGGAGCATGGAATTGGGAAGTGGTTAGAATAAGCAAGGTCCAAGACTCTAAAGTCTCTAATAAAGCGACGTGCGCTTGGGGAAAATAGCATAAGATCGATTGCGCTGGACCCACTCCTCGTACCCGCACTGCTCACATAAGTTACCTCCCCAGATTCATCACCATTGGTACACCCATTTCCGATCGCAACGCCAGCTTCCTCTGCAAGGTTAAGAAATGATTGACCCCTAGCGTTCGTTCTTTCGTCTTTACTATTACGATCCACCCCATGTGACGTGTTATGCTTTCCTGTCCAGGCATTTGAGTCTCCTAGCATTACCACTTTGCTATCCCGCCCGTACTCCATGACCTTTTGGAAAAGTGTCTCTACTTTGTACTTGAAATTATGGTCCGGTGAGTTATAGAAGAAGATAATACCCATGCGACAGTTTAATTATTGCAAAGTATTCGCTGTATTTGTCGACACTGATAACAAATCCGCTCTGATTCTTTACAATACCTACCACCATCCCCCCAGCTGGTCTACCATGCAGCCCTTTAGGCGCTGGGATGGTAATAAGATCATAATTTTTTTCTAGTAAATTATTTTTAAATGGATGGCATTGCATTGTTTCTGCGAAGCAAAAAATTGTAGGTGACATAGTTACTATATCTTTGTAAAAGCTAACATTTTTCCGTTTTGTTCCTGTAATATTGTAAAAGAGTAATGAGAGGTTGTTTGTTACGTAATTAGGACTAGGGTTGCCGCTTGCTCATTGTGAAGGTTGAGACGAAGTTTCCATTCGATCCGAAGCTGGTTGGTTCTGTTGTCGACTACGCCACCTCTCAGCTGCTAATTCACGGTTGTGGATTCTCAGGATTTTCGGTATGTCCGGCAAAACTGCCGCTCCAGTTTGTTTTGCCAGACGATTCGTCTCGTTCCTGTGTCTGCTCCTATCAGCATTGATAACAGCGTCCCGATGCTCAGTTGATAGAATATGTACTGCTGTCAATCTCGGCCTGTGATCATTTGGGCGTATGGTAGCAGGAAGTTTACGAATCTTTCCAATTTCAACATGCGGTAAGGCCAGAGTGGTATGGATGTCGTGAAGAATGCTTGTCATGTTCTCAGCCTCTGTACCCTCTGGTATCGCCCGAGAAATTACCGAGTTGTATCTTTGTTGAGCTTGAATTGTGGCCAAGTTTAACTCCAAGTCGTGATTTGCCCTTGCGAGATGGCCGAGTTCATACTCAATGTTGTGAAGTTGGTTCCTTGCTGGTGCATTAGATTCTAAGGCAGTTAACCTGGTGTCGTGTTCATGTAGTTCAGTTTTCAGCACTTCCACTTTGGCTTTCCATAGCCTGTAGTTCTCATCGATTTTGGCGTATAGATCGGTTCTCAACTGGTTGGAGGTGCTTTGTAGTGCTAGCATAGCGTCATCCAACGTGGTTTCAGTATTCTTGCTGCTTTTGGTTTGAGCCTTTAATAGTTGCGTATCAGTTGGACGTTTGTCACCAGACGGGTGTCGAGGTGGAACGGTTAGATTGTTCGATGGTCTATTGTCCATTGTGTGGCACTGCAATGTTTAAAAGGATTAAGCGGAGTATGTGTCCAGCGTTGTTTAACCGTCTAAGATACAGGTGGTTACAGGTATTGACTCACCTGGAGTATAGCCCAGAGATAGGCGTATGCAAAGTTGTACAGTAATTGTAAACGTAAATTTTGCCTATTCTGGGACCGATGTGAAGAACCGGAAATACTTCTTTCCGTGTACTGGTGACTCTTAGTCTCGATTTTTTACCCGTTTTTCGATTATGATTGTTTTTGATAGCTAATTAATTATATCTTTAATTGATCGTGAGAAAATGCGTCCGGCCTGGTCGAGTTCAAAACTCCCTCCTGTGGATAGTGGACTGATTATCTTGATCTGAATATTGAGTTAGTTTAGTTAGCAATCAACAATGCGAACTGATTCAGCCCCGGCTTTGAGAATGCGTTCCCATCCAATCATTCAATATTCCTTTGGTCACTTTCCCTTAAAAATTAATTACGCGTATGATTTCAGACCTATTACTTTTGTTATTTGTTACTTTGTTATTTACCGGATTTAGGTGCCCGTAGGTACAAATGTGGTTGTTAAAACATGTTTTCTTGAACTCTAGGTCCAAAGTCGCCACCAGCCTCTTGTGCATTTCTTGCTGAAATCCTGGCACTGATCAGAATTAAACAAACACGCTGGACCACGATCTGCTTGTAATTGAGATGTTTCTCTGAAAAATTGAAGCACTTAAGTTTTCTCAGCCAGCTGTTTGTCCTTTATTTGTGACGAACGTTGTTATTTTCGTGACACAGTTCGGTTTCTCATTTTAAAATGTGCAAGCCATGTGTTGGAGGCAAGGAAATTTGGAATTTGGATGTTTATTGTTATAATTGAAGCGTATTTCCGGAACTTATCCTCAGAAACCCGCTTCAATGTACCCCGTCAATCACCAAGATTGACCTTTCAGCGCTACTAAATGAACTAGCTCGATAATGCAGCGCTGAAGACTTGTGTAGTTTAAGAGTCAGATTTATTCAAAGGTAAATGAATACGCGAATAGGTCAGAACTCATCAAGAGTCAAGACCCGACTGAACATCTAACGATTTCTAACAATACAGGTCGGCCCTATTTATAGGGTCGACTGACAACACTCCGCTCCTTATATGGTAAAAAAGTTCATAACCTTAGACAAAAGAGACAGAACTGATAATCCACTATGGTTAATAAACTCATAAAATGTTGACAAACATTTGACAAGACAAAGACTCATTTGCTTAACAACAGTATGCAAGACATTTGAATATGTGTTTACGATACAAAGTTATGATCTTAACTTAGATACCTTACTGTTGCGAATCTACACCGCGACATTCCCCCTTTCCTAACTAAGGCATATCCTTATGACTTTGAGGCGAAACTTTCACGTTCACTTTCACTGGGTATCTTGCTTGGGTTGGGACTTTCCGGGATTTTTACAGTCCTTTGCATAGTGTTCCTTTTGATGACAATTGTAGCATTTTCTGGATGTCATCTTACGCTCTTCCGAAGGGCGACGACCTTGTAAGGCTCTCCCACGTCGAGCTGGACGGATTGTCACCACAATTTCTTGGCCGTTCCAATATCGTCCGTGACCGAATCCTTGCCTACGTAGGGCACATCTCGAGAATGGTGGTAAGGCAGTCGACATACGTGCTCCTCGAAAACTTCCACGTCTCGATGTACTTCTCGGATTAGTTGACGACTCGATTTTGGTA
>JABASK010001041.1:0-10874 GCA_019776465.1 Rambutanura hunanensis | reverse complement strand
GGAAACTAGAAATAGACTACAATTACTTAAATGGGGAAGGTGAAACATGACTTTTATTAAGGTTGTCCTTCTTTAACACCTTCAACTTACTCTCAAAACCTTAATCAACACTACTGCCTTATTTCAAAATCAATGAAAATTCAATTCATGCTCGAATTTCTACAAGACTTGAAATTATAAGACTTAAGGGCTCTTGACTTTTAATTCCATTCATTCAAAATGCCACGTGCCATTATGAGCAATCATTTGAGATGGAATTAATCTTACCACTAAAAACACAAGGACAAATCATCAAAAACTTTTTTGTTGAGAATTGAGAAATGTTCGTCTCCGTCAGACATTCATGAAACTTTCAAAAGCCGCTATGAGATTTTACCCCAAAATCCTTCCGTGTTTCCTTTTTTTTTTTAAAAAAAAAATCCGTTTTCCAAATTAATTAATATTTGGTAGTTTCACTTTTGAGTCCACTGTACACTAAGGTAGTTCCTTGACTATGCATACAACAGCTCGTATGCTTGGAAGAGTTTCCCAGGATTGAAAAATCAGTCAAAAAAGTTATATTTCCTTTGTTACACTTTCAAATTGTAAATGATGAGGATAAGGTACTTGGCCGGAAAGTCCAGACGATATTATTGCAAAATATGAGTCAAAAGTTGAGTTATTCATTGTTTTACCTTTTGACTCACTATTAGTAAGTAGTGAAGTCTCTCAATTTTGATCTTGAGATGAAAGAACAAAGAACAAATCCAAGAGCATGTGGATTAACATTATCAAGTAAAATTTCACAAGGCCATAGAGCGTGTAGTGTCCAACTCATTTGATCTTTACCATCTAGGTTACTCATTTACTTAAAATAAGGACAAACACATGAATTTTAATTCTGATCTTGTGTCATGCTCTCGTTGATCATTTCCAATCAGTCAATCACTCCATAATATTAGGACATACTTTTTGCCTCATTCAATACGCATAACAAAAAACAAGGTAATCTAGAGGTGTGCTTAGCCTAGGTTAGATTTTCGACATGATAGCTAGCCTTTACAAACAAGGTTCTAGAAAAAGAGAGAGAGAAGGCGAAATTAAATAATTGTATTTTACATAAAAATTCTACATTACTTCGTCGTTCTCTCTGTCCTGTGTTAAAGTTAATGATGCTGCTAGGTTTAGAATAATTAAAATTAGAGAGTCGTTTCTACGGAGACAGGCAAAGAACGGAGAAAGTCTACATTTAAAAAAAAATCAAAAGGATTGACAAGGAAGAAGACAAAAGGAAATTAGAAGACGATGGAGGAAGATCAGTTGAGGAATTTTTTTTATCTATATACTGCAATATTGAGCGAATCAGACAAATGGCAAAGCCACACAGTAACATGAGATCTCACGAGAGTACAATACCCTTTGAAAAAATAAAGTTAACTTTGACCATAATTCTCTCTTCCCTTGCAAAAAAAAAAAAAAACTACATGGCGAAACAGGGAAAAGAAAAAAAAACTTTCAACTTTCAAATAATCTACTTTTTACTTTTTGCAATTCATGCACACACACACTTCACACATTCTTAAAACGGAAAGTGATTAAGTCACTCAACTCTCCGTCTGTAAAAACCGTAGTGATGACGACAAAATCTGACAAGCGGCTCAAAATCTGTTTTTAAAAAAAAAGATTTACTTTTTAATAAAAACATAACATGTAATATGTATACTTGACAAAAATTTTCTTATCATTTTCACATTTTATCCCAACATTTTCGAAAGAAGAGAGCTTTCGCCTCTCATAAGTCGAAAGTTGATTGAGAATTGGTATCCAAGTTTCCAAAGGGAAATTGACGTTAGAAAGTTCACAGTTGTCATTTTGTCTCAATTGAGATCAAAAGTGTGTTAAGAAAGACAGGACGAGGCCAAAAGAGTAACGAGAGTAACCTAGCCTCGCAGTTTAAATTTGTAGTGAATGACAAAGTAACGATAGTAGAAGGTCACTTGGCAAGAAATTGTAACCAACTTACATTAGTACCAACCTTAAAACCCATACGTGATGGCCTAAAAATACACCCTTTAACCCCGGCCCGGCCAATAATTCCCAGCCGTTAACGCGAAGGTGGTGGAAATTATGATTCCTTGTCATTTAGGTTTCTTTCAGAATCCAAATATAACATGGCATTAAAAAACCCAATCTCATCTCCACAATTACCCTCGTTTTACTTAAGGTTTCAACGCATCTTGAAAGTATTCTATTGACCGCTTGAGGCCAAGACGTTCATCTAGCGCCTGCCACGACTCAGCCCAAAATACCTATCGATAACCACCTGCCATAACCCAAAAAAAAACTTTTCCTTAACTACGTTTACTTTTGGTAATTAGCCTTTTCCAACTGCTTCCATCCGATCCGCAGCCCTGTTGCACAGAAAACCTTCCTTTCGGTTTACATCGCATGCTCATCTTTCTACTTTTCAAATGGACCCTTTTCTTCATCCCATCTTCTGTACCATCCAGGAGCGTCGAATGTTCTGCTTCATTATAATTCTAAGTTCAGAACCAATTTACTGCAGAAGGAACGATCAGCATCTTCTAAGGAACCAAGAGATTCTTAAGGGCTCCCGCTCAGAACTTCTTACCTCTCTTTCTCGACCCTTCCAATACTACAGCACGGATCAATAGACATTTCTCTATATAACACATTTTCCTTCGGGTAAAGGCAAGGCCGAGAATTCATGATGATTTTAAGCCAAAAAGGAAAGTTTAGCTACAGAGAGATCTAGCACCAGACGATTTCGGCTTCTTTTCTTATCCCAATCCCACGTCTCACATCTGCCGCTGCTCAAAATATCTTTTTTGCTCCTCACTTTATCCATAACTGGCGAGCACCCACTTTTGGAACACACGTAAGCCGAGGCGACGCTCGTCTTGTTCAGAACAACAATTCAACATAAGGACATCTGCCTCAATCCAAAGAGAGTTCCCCAGCTTCAGAAAAAGGTACCTACCTACATAATACCTAACTTTTACAAAAAATAATCGACACAAGGATTCCGTTGTCAGTATCCCAGTCCCATTAAAAGGACCAATGACAACCTACAGGTAAGAATCCCATACTCGAACTTCCGAAACGCTCCAACGCAAATTAAAAAAAAAGAAAACTGGCAATGTTCTCAAGGTCAATGACCCTCTCCATGAACGCCGTACTACATCTCATCGAAACAGGAAGATTTTGCCAAGAAGTTAAGAGTTGATTGAACGAAACTTGTTTTTAGAAAAAGATAAAACGTCAAGGCCTATATTTCTATAGCCTATTGCTGCTTTTGTACAGAGAAAAAATGTAAGGTTTTAAAATTGAAAACAAGACTTCTAATCATATAATCACTCACAGATGCTTTACAAAAAGGACACCAACAGGATTTTTGTAATGTTCCTTCCCCACTTACACTATCATTGTCATTTAAAAACCTAAACATATTTTCAGCCATAAGTTTGATATCATTCTAATCTGTAACCTGATAGACTTTCAATTCGAAAATTAAGAATCAGATTAAATTAGAAAAATGGTTGTTGGCCGTTGACTCTCACCAAAACTTCAACTGTCGAGAAAATGTCTTGCGACGAATAAAATCGATAACCTTGCCCTTGTCCTAGAAGTAAATTTTACACTTAAAAATCGACTAGCCTGTTCTGTGCGTGGGTGAATGAGCTGGAGTCAACGGAATGTACGGAATGCATGGTAGGATGAGTAAATGCAAGACGATCCGTGAAGTTAGTCAGCCCATTGCCAAATCCCCAATTCATCGGCATACGCATCTTTTTGTCGAATACCCAGAACAAACGCTATGAAGTCAGGAAACATTATATTCCTTGAAGATATATAAACTTGAAGGATCTACTTAAATGGAAAAGGAAGTACCGGAGGACCAATAGAGAGGTGTATAATAGCGACAAATTCAGACGAGGTAGGTACCAGTTTGAGCAACTCCAGGACATAGATACACAAAGTCTCAAGGAATCTACCCCTGCTGCAACCGATGACGACATCTTCTTGGTGAATAATCTTCTCGTCCAAAACAAAGGATAGGAATTGAAACAAAAGAAAATAGCAGAACAATCAGCTTCGAAACTATTGAAAATGTTAAGCATTTGGATTCCGTCAAGGAAACAAAAACCTTCGGCTTCCTCTCCTGTGCTCTCTCGAGGTCATAAATATATTCGAACGTAAACAATGAATCAGGATAATAATACTTGTTTCTTCGTTTAGCCTCTTCCAAAGGTTATCGACTCAGGATTCAAAATCCTCACAAAATTTTCAACCTCCCGCCACCAACGTCCTGTCCTTGGGCATATCCCGGAAAATTTGAACAGGTGGATAAGATACCAAGTGGAGAAACGGACTAAAATTGTTCGTCGACCAGGACAGGATTTTCATTCACAGTTTAATGAGTTGTCCTATGACGGTAGAAATGACATTGACCTTCTGCCTGGGTGGCGGTAAGTAATTTTGAGTCGGGCTCACTCCACTATACCGTTAAATGGCTAAATTGAGGACAAGGGACTAAATATGAGGGGACAACAGACTTTCCTACAAGTAACCCAAATTTCTAGATTAGATGACAACAATTCTCCAGAAGTGTCAAAAATTAATTACTTTTCCAGTAGACAAGGCACAAAATCATTAACCGCACAAGGCCAGTTCGGCTTTATATTTATTAAAAACAAGGACAGCTCTACTTTTAAAAAAATTACTAAAAGAAACGTTATTCCCCAGAAGTAATGACTATTGAATGTAAATTTCATACCGCTTTGGCCAAAGCGAAGTAACGACGTCAGTAACAAGTGACGTCAGGGTCAGGGCAGTGAAAAGGAAAAGGAATTAATTAAACCCCGCACTAATATAGCTATCTCTCTATTTAGTCTGTCAATTGACAAGTACCACTTGTCAGTACATGAATTTTGAGACGCAGTTGAAAGTTTTCATTTGTATTTAAAAAAAATCTATTTTTCCATTATTCGAGAGTTTTCAATAGTAAGGTGGGTTGTTTAGCCGTGAAATTTCAAATTTCTACAAAAAAAAATCAACTTTCTGACACATTTTAAAAGCACTGATTGACTGATTAGTTTTAAACTGCTAGTACTCGGTGGGAACAAAAAAAACACACAAAGCAGACTTTCCCTAAATTGACGTAGAATCTAAAAAAAAAAAGATGTTTGTCGCAGCAATAGACACATTTGCATAAGTATCAAAAAGTAGGAAATATGGAAGTAGCGCGCTTTTACTCCACGATTATGAGACATAGGAGAATTGGAAAGTAAGCATGAATCTATTGTGGATTGTTACTGTTCTTCTAATCCTGGAACAAAATGTGGATACCGATGTAAAAAGTGTCTACGTTTTAAGTTTTCTTTACGGAAAATAACGAGGAGGGTTTGATTATTCATGAATTTGAGAAGACTATGATTGATCCCAAGGTTAAACAAAAGTTTAACTGGAGAAGTAGATAAACGGGTGGGAGGTGGGAAATGAATGTCCATGACGCGCGTGCAGGAAAAGCGGCGGGGAAAATGAAAACCTGGAAAGAACGAATGCAATGTTTGAAGAAATTAGGGAAACCCTTGACATTTTCCGGCTTCGCTGGAAACCTTTTAACAGGCAATGCTCCCTAACAAACTAGAATTCGTAGTAAAGTTTTGAAAAAAAAATGTTAAGTGAATTCTTAAAAAGAGGATAACGCCTGTCATCACCACCTACGGGTTTTCCAGGGATTACCCTAGATTAATTCTGTATAATTCTAAGGTAATCGGAACGACCTGGTTCTGTACACTGTACAGACGAGAATGACCTTTTAGATTCCTTCGTCATCCCACTCATATCACGCATTGAAAGTTTGGTGAGAATGCGCCTCACGAGCCAGGGAAATACCATTGCGAGAAGTTTAAGAGTCATTAACTTCCTTCTCCAGAAATTGATTGCGTAGGAGATTAATGATTAACTTACCAGACAACTCCAAATGCTCCATAGCCAATAGGCCTATCCGGTTGAATGTCTACTGGAGACGAACGTTCAGATCCACTATTTGAATTCGTAATATTGTTACCATTCACATTTGCACTACATGCACTGGGTTGTCCATTGGCGCCGTGAAATGCTCCCAACATTGATCCTGTTCCAGTTGCACTTTTGATCACGCTACTTGACCCTTGATTACTACCAGAGGATGATACATGAGCTTGTGGTGGCATTTGAGAACCTTGACCTTGTCCCGAATTAGACGAGCTTGTACCTGTTCCATTGTTATGAAAATAGGCTGCAGCGAGGACAGCTTGTTGATGATGCGAGTGGTGATGAGCGTGAGGGTGATGACCCATCATCATTGGGGCTGCTGGACCGGCCAACGTTGACATAATCCGCAAAATGGAACAGACTCTTAAATATGTTTTGGAGGTTGACAGGAAGTGTAAAGAAATATACCAATGTGTAGTAGTTGGATATTGGAGTAACCTCCCTCTCCAGGAAGTCAAAAGCACACTTGGATTTGGACCAAAACGTAAGTTTTTGGTCCTTGGTAGTAACAATGACAATGAGTAAGTAATTAACTCAACGGAATTTACGTTGTGGTTAGATTAGCTGGGTGCTCCATGCAGCTTATGTATTCACTTGGCGGGAGCTATTGTTATTAACTTTTTGACTATGGTCTTTTATTATTTGCTATCTTCAGTGTACAATAGTGACCTCGCCTGACCTCTCACTTCGCTTGTGTAAATGTCGTTAGGTAAGAAGACTGTGTTGGTCCTGGAGCGGAGGTTTGACGATATGTCGACCCCAAAGCCCAACTACTCTCTGAAAGTACGTGCGAGCTCAATTCTCAAAATCAAAATCATTTCCCTTCTGCTCCTCGAGAACTGCTCCCTCCTCCTCACTCACAGGCCAAGTACGTTTGCTGCAAAACGCAGTAGACACACGGGGCATTTGCCTCTTATTGTCAGAACATAGGTTACCGTAAAGACCCGCATAATAACCTACTCTTATTAAATAATATAACTTAAATATAAAAAAAATAAGGATTATCCTGCATATTTGTGATAACTCTAGACTCAATTCGCATGTTGTTTAATTGAAACTCTTTTAGTATGATTTCAAATTTCAGCCTTTTTTTTATTTAAGTTGCACAACGTTGCACAAAATAATTTTGTTAGCATAAATTATATCCATGTATTAAAATAAACTTCGAAAAGGTTTACATAATATCTACAAATTTTCAGATTTAGGTTGAGTTTGTGTCTTTTTTTAAGCTTGCTCATTGCTCAAGAACACTTGCGGTACTTACCGACCTAAAAGCTAAAGACTCTGCGAAAGTTTTATCCGAAAATTCTACAGTGCCCTGGCTGCTTTCCCCAGTCCCCACCGTCATTCGAAGAGACAACGGTGAAAGGATCGATCCCCCTCTGCTGCTTTCGTTTTTTTTTGTCTTGTTTTAAAAAAGGGCACATTTTTTTTTTTTTTTATAATTTTCAAATTTTTTTTTTGAAAATTCAGGCAACATCACTCTTTGTTTCGTTGGTTGCTGCTTTTTTTCTGGTTGTACAAATATATCGCCTGCGAATTGTTAAAAGTTACAAAGCCTAACATGTGCAAGTCTTGAGTTAATTTGTGCAAATTCCAGTTCTACTTTTCTTTTGGCTTCACCTTTTGTCTTCCTAAATTTTCCAGTAGATACAAAGAGTTCAAAATTTGTCATTTTTCTCAGTAACCGCTTTTTTTTTCGTTCTAAAAAAACCCACGTAACAAGTTAGACAACCTTGCATTTCCGTTCCTTTTCCAAGAATCTTGTAGGCTTCCTTTACAAAACACCTGGAATTTGAGCAGTTTCATACCCAATGCCAAAAATGTACAAGGTGTCACAAAAGAAAACGTTTCCTAGAAAATTTCACGTTAGTGCCAAAACCTTGGAGAAGATTAGCGGGGGGGGGGAGGGTTAAGTTTAAGTTCAAAATTTCAGTGCGGCCACTACATTTGCTTGTCAATTTTTAACATGACGTAGCGATACCGTTACGTTACTATTAGAAGCTTTTCTTTCGTTTACGTTTCGATGTAAAAAGTAAAACCTGGAAAAATGGTCATTTTGAGACGTATTTGGGTTTTTGTTTCTAAATTTTGCCCTAGATTTTTTTTAAACAAACGTTAGTGCTATTTTTTTTGGATTGTAGCAACGCCTAAAGATTGTCAGCCGACGTACGACATTGCAATGCCTTTATGCCACTTTGACTTTGGACTCAAAATCAGTTCCAGGGAGTTAATTACCCATTAACTAAATTATACCAATAACTAACCCACGTATTTTTTTTATAAGCCAGTACCGGAGAGGATTTCGTAGACGAAAAAAAATCAACTGCAAATTTATTAGCAAGTTACAGAAGCAAATCGAAGAACGCTTGTGGTGTGACGTCACGTCTCACGTCACTAAAAGTTAATACGAAAAAGCAAAAATTTCATAGTCAACCGCCATCTCTGATGCTTACTGCACAATGCACATGAATATAAACCCATAACCACTTAACTTTCAGGCCTCTTTGAGGTTTTTTAGCGCAGACTTAAAAAAAATGCTACTCGGCTCCTCATTCCTACTTTACTTTAATCAAACTTTTCAAAACTATACATCAGAGTTTCTAAAAAAAATTGGAAAGAAAACTCATGTTATTCATTTGTATCAATAATTATTTTCCTTTTAAAATAATTTTTTTCTTGAAATTGTTACATTTTGGTGTAAAATATCACATAACGTTTCTTACAATTAGTGAAGATGGTCAAATGAAATAAGAAAGACAGACAAAGAATGACGAATAAAACCGACAACACGCTACGTTTCACACGCTTTTGTTTAGAGTCTAAATTTTGTTTTAAAAGTATCGTAGGTTTGTCTTTTTTTTTTTTTTTATAAAATTTGATAAATATCACAAAATCTGCACCAGTTTGCATTTTGATGTTGTTCGTATTCTCAGTTTGAGCTAAGGCCTTTGAAATTTTTCAAGAGGATGGACATGCCCACACTGTGCTCGTTGAAATTGTTCATTATGTCGAATCCATTTATTTGATACCCATTTGTCACCAAAAAGTACTGGACAAGCTCCGTGCCGTGTATTCTCATCTCCAGTCCCAGATCTGTACAAAAGTTTTTTCTTCATTTAGGTGCTTCTTGGTTCTACTTAAACAATAGAAAACTCTCTAAAAAAAAACTAGCCTGTCCAAATTCCACCAGAATGCTGCAGCGCCTTTCTCTGGCCAGAGTGTAATTCCAGACCGTGGAAATACTGTTCCTCCGCCCTCCACATTAGACAACTAGACATCAAATTACACGATATACCAATGGACTTTACGTAAAATTTTGTGACAGGTGTAAAAAATACTTCACTTACGTAAATCATTAGTGTAGCAATTCGGTCTCCGACAAAATGTTCCCACGGAGAGTAAACTTCGGGATTGGGATTATTCATCAAGTGGTCTGTATGTGGGACGTAGAGACCTCCAAGACCATAGTTGGCAATCTACAAAAATCAATAGTGACCAAAATTAATGTTTCCTTCTTTCTCTTTTCATTTCCTGAAAGATTTCTCCATTAGCCCTAGTCAATTTTGTGCTATATTTTTTTTTTTACAAAAAAGTTATTCTAATTGTTCAAAATAATAGAAAACTTCTTGTGTAGTTTTGATAACTTTCTATTGAAAACTTCGGGTTCTGTTGCAATATTTACTGTTCTGTTTGTTCAAATGCGAATTTGCAAGAAGTTTTAACTTTGCTTAAGAAAAAGTTGAAAATGATGTCCGCAGATCATTTTAAGTCGATTTAGACGTAAAAGTTTTAGATTTGTTTGTAAATCTAGGTAACCTGGTAGTCTTCTGCCTCCTTGGGTTGCGAAGCTTTGAGTCCTGTGACAAGTTGAACTCGATGTGTCAATCGTTCCATAAACGGGTCTTCACTCTCTTTGATCCAAGCACTGAAAGTGACAAAGGTTACTTTTTTTTGTGAATGATGAACAAAGTGTGAGTGCAAACTGGAATTATCTATGAATCTGGGTTAAAATTCTGGAAAAGCGAAGTGGCACGTGTATGTCCTCACTTTTTACTAGTTCGAATATTGCTTTTGATAAAGGACCCATTCCGTGTTCCGTGCATGGAAGAATGAAGCTGAAAAATGTGAAAATTCATTGAAAATTAGTGCATGACAAAAGTAATTTTTTTTTGTTTAGAAAATGTTTCCAAAGTTCTCTCTGCCGACTGCTAAAAAACTAAAAAGTTATTGCAAAAGTGGTATTGGTGTTGGGTATATTAACATGTGCCAACTATTGTCATTTGCTTTGACATGAAAATAAAAAAAACTAACTTTTGACTAATTCTTTTTTGACTAACGATGTCTTGCTTTCCGTTCTTATGATTCCGATGCCTGGATCGAGATAACTGAAAACGTGTGGGTAATAGTCAAAATTTCAAACTTTTGACTGTTTTTTCGTGAATTCAAAACTTGTGTTATTTCAAATCTTTGTTGTTTTTTTTTAAATAATTGGAACGTTAAGTCCAAATTTTCAATTGTATTTCATAGATACTCTGTCCATCTAACAAAACAAAATTTTCTTGTTCACTTACCTTTGGTCTTCCTAAACTGATTATATGATCTGCTTGCGCATGCGTCACAAATTCATGAATCATAACCACATACGGATCTCGTGACTGCTCTTCGATCTGAATATAAAGAAATTAAATTAAAAACGAATAAATATTAAATAAATTAATAAAATTTTAGAAAGCGTCAAGTGTAATGGTTTTACCTTTATAGGAGAGATTGTAAGATATGGTGACCCTTCAGATTTAAGCCGACACTTCAAATTAGATTGCATTTCCATGGGC
>JABASK010001040.1:0-10883 GCA_019776465.1 Rambutanura hunanensis | reverse complement strand
CAACATTTGTTGAAAAATATCGTTTATCAGATTACATGAGGAACTAAGAACACTTTTAATTAATCACTTCAAATATTATATGTATGCCTATTACCTTGTACTAAATATTTAACTGTTATTTCTAGCTAACGTGCACTTCTAAACCTTTTTAACTCAACTTTACAAAGTTTCTATTGTTCTACATATTCGGGTTAGGGTTTAGGTACTTTTAGTTTACTAATTTTACTTATAGCACACAAAGCCTACTAATCAACAAAAGTTCGTTGTGCTTTAAAAACTTGGGTAACTCCGTATTTGTTCAAGAACTTGCGCACACAAATGATGGACTTTAAGCGCAGCGTCTATTGATTCAGATTTCTTCATATTTTTTTTCAAACTTTGAATCGGAGGAGGTTGAAGCGATAAAAGTTCATGTTTTGCTAACCTTGAGAAGTTAAGAAGAAAACAACGACCGATGATAAACGACCCAAAGAACGCGTCATGTTTGCCTACATTGAAACAACACTTAAAATCAACTATTTTAAGCGTCCTTTTTACTCGTGAAAGGCTACAGTCTCCATCCAGTTGAACATCGGAACGGTCCAAAACTTTTTCATTGTTGAAATTTTTTTTTTCAGAAAATTAGGCTAAATCTTTTTCATTGTGAAAACAGTTCAGGCTATTCTTACTTCAGCTTTTTCAAGTGTAGTAAAACTTATTCAGTATGAATTGTTCAATTATCACAATAATTGTTGCATCAATTCTCAATCTCGCGTTAGGAAGCTTGAGGTTTTCATTAAAACAAGATGGAGCTTCATCTTCTTTTCATCCACTGTCAGATCAAATGATCAAGCATATTAATGAACTGAAGCCAAACTGGAAGGTACTACTTATCTTAATTTTGAATTTAACACACGTTATACCAAAAACACAAGAGCATCATTTTCTCAACTCTAAGTTTATCGAATTTTATTACAATTTAAAAACAAATTGAATTCAGCGCATTTTCATTAATTTCAGGCTGGACGAAATTTCAACCCAAATACTAGCATGACATTCATTCGTCGTTTAATGGGAACTTTTGAAGAACCGTGGTACCTTCGTCTTCCTCCTCGCACTCCGCATAACCTCGAAGGACTTCATATTCCAGAAGAATTTGATTCACGCACAAAATGGCCGAATTGTCTTTCAATTAAAGAAATTAGGGACCAAGGTGGTTGTGGTTCCTGTTGGGCTTTCTCAGTATGAAATATATATAGTATCATTTCGATTTTTTACAAAATCACTTCTTAGCGAATTCACAATTTCTGCGTAAATTACGTTGCGTAACTGATAAAATATAATTTTAGGCAGCAGAAACGATGACGGATCGCTACTGCATTGTACACAAAGGGGAAAAGCAATTTAGGTTTTCTGCCGAGAATCTTATGGCATGTTGCGGATTGATCAATTTTTGCGGAATGGGTAACTTCAAATATCAGCGCTGCTGAGGAATAAAAAAGCTTAATAAGTAAAAGTAACTAATGCCCAAGGGCTTCGTTTTTTTAGGTTGCAACGGTGGAATACTTTCATCGGCCTGGCGTTACTTCCGGACGCATGGTATTGTCAGTGGAGGTCCTTATGGCTCAAATCAAGTAAGATGAAACTTTAAAATGCAATTAGTTCCAACTAAATTGATTCCAACTTACAATATCCTTTGATATTTTGATCTTTTCAAATACTAATTGTTTTAAACAGGGATGTCAGCCTTACGAAATTCCACCATGTGAGCATCACACAACCGGAAGTCGTCCAAATTGCACTGTTACAAAGATACATCCAACTTGTAAGAAACAATGCGAATCATCATATCCAATCAGCTACAAAGAGGACCTTCATTTTGGCAACTCTACGTATTCAGTACAAAGAGACATCCAACAAATACAAGTAGAAATCATGAAAAATGGACCAGTCAGTGCGGCTTTTACTGTCTACACGGACTTTCTCTTATACAAATCAGGCAATTACAAAAACAAACCACAAAATTCTACTCGTAGGAAATTTATAATTTTACTAATTGTTTGTAATTTGTAGGTGTTTACCATCGCGTAGGAGGAAGCTTTGGTGGCGGCCATGCTGTCAAAATAATTGGGTGGGGAGAAGAAAACGGAATGCCTTATTGGACCGTAGCCAATTCTTGGAATACCGATTTTGGTAAGTAACTAAATTGTAATGAAGTTAAAATTTACATGAAAGTAATATTTTTTCCTATAATATTATTTATAAGGTGAAAATGGGTTTTTTCGAATTCGCCGTGGACACAATGAGTGTGGAATTGAATCGAGTATTCAAGCTGGAATTCCTAATATTGGTTGAAAAAAATATAATAAACAATCAACGTTAAATGTAATTCATTTTTGTTAAGAAAGTGCTTCAGCTCATGAGCACACATAGTCTATTCAATTTTATACATTTACTTTTAAATATTTTTGAAGAATATAATCCCTAATAAGCATTTTTGCCTCAGATCATATTTATAAAATTAGAATAGTCTATCCAAAATTAAGTCTCATTAGTTTGCATTGAAACAAATGAATTTAAAACTATATAAAAATATGACTTATTACTTTAGAAGAAGAGTTGTAAATGTTTATTAAACTTTTTAGCTTTAAAGCATAAAACGTGTAATGGTGTTTCCTCGGTAACGACACGGAAAAAATCACTACCATATATGTATGTATGTACACGGTTTTGTTGATTTCTTCAGTTTAGTTATACCTTTTGCTGTGTGGTAACATGTCACACGATTTTTTAGAAGACGTGAGAAACAACAGTTTGTCATAGTACTAACTCCTTGGTTTTACGAATGACTAAAATCACTTCTGTCGTATTAAGTGTTTGTAAGAGAATTCATCACCGGCCATCTTTGCTACTGCTTCTTGCTTCACTACAAATTCGTCCATTACCTTTGTATAGTTTTTGAAGTCAAGGCGACCGTCCGCTGTACGGTAAATGCAAAATTTTGAGTTAGTTTTTTTTTCGATTATTCAAAATTTTAAATTAACTTGAATTTTTTTTTTGATTAGTTTAAAAGTCGCCGATTATCTTATACGTATCAAAAATATTTTGAATATTCATAAATGTCAAACTGTACTGTGTCAAAATTTTTCACTTACCGTCCTGCAGTGCGACAAGTCGTGCCGTTAACTTCTTCTGGTCAAATGGTTGACCTAGCAAACCCAAAATGCCTTCGACCTTATGTGAATCAATTTTCTCAACATGATCAAATGCAGCCGAGGCTCTTCGAAATTCGTTACTAGCAGCTTCCTTTGCCTATACGAGAAAATTCAAAGCATTTTTTGTTTAGTTTTAAAAAAATGCTAATAATTATTCGGTAGTAACAAAAAAAATTTATAAAACAATACACTTTACCATGACTTTTGTTTAGGTTTAACTTTTTTCTTTTGACTAACACAATGTGTGATACGCTGGCAAGGCGCAACGCTTATTTTATAGAAAACGGTAGAGGTAACTGGAAGGTGATCCTAAAATTATGCTTCTGATTCTCAATGGTAAACAAAACCAAAACATGTATTTACATCGAATTCAATAACATCGACGGTACATAACATCGATAGAAATTCAGTGAGTTTTCTCAGATATAAAATTTATTATGCGTTTTAAATCAATCCTGCTGCTGAGCTATAGCAATTCATGTTAGTTATTCAGCTTGACACAAAATTTGCAACATCTAAATAGTTTTTTTCTTTATGAGATTTGATCTAAATTCGATGTAGTGTGCTGTCGATGCACTTGTATTTGTTTGTAACAACCCTGTGAAAAGCGACTAAAGCCGAGCTTTTTAGATTTGGAATCTTGTTCTAAAAATAATTTTAAAAATAAAATCTTGCTGTATCGCTCTACGAAATCTAATCCTCTATACGTGAGGCGAACGACCTCTGCTAAAACCTTGAGATTTTTAAAAAAAATAACATCGATGCATGCCAAAACGAGAAGCTATAAACTTTACCTATAACAATTAGTCACTTTGCTAAAGGCTTTAATTATTTATTCAGGTAATAAATGAACGAGCAACAATATTTATATTTTGTAAAAAATCAAGCGTATGAGGTGAATACTAGCAGGAATTTGGTACATTAAAAATTGTAAGAATTTTTTTTTCTTTGAAAATAAAGCGTTTGTCATTTACTTTATTATTATTACTGAAAAAATGACTTCAACACATTTTGCTGGTTTTTAAAATTGTTGGTTAAAACTAAACTATTAATTTTAAGTAAAAAATACTAACGCGAGATTTTATTTTAATTTCAGCAAACTCGTAAGATTGAGAATTTATTATACGTAAAGTGCACTCGAATAAAGTAGATTTTTTTTAAGGTTTTGCAAAATCGTTGAGATTTAATGAGATGTTTGAAAGCAAAATCATCTCCTTGGAACTTGGCACAGGCGGCAGGATCAGTAACGAATTCATCGCAAAGTTGATGATAAGCCTCTTGATCCAATTTGTTTGAACCTGCGGCAAAAAAAAAATTGTTTTAATTAAATAAAAAAAAATTTTTTTTTGGAAAGGTTCTGTATTTTAGAAAAAAGCGACGTTCTACTGTTTTTTGTTATTGAACGTCTCTTTACCCGTCGGGTCAAGTTTTTTAAGCGCTTCTTCCAAACGCTTCTGGTCAAAAGGTTGACCCATTTGTCCAAAAATTCCTGGAATTCGTGACGCTTCAATAAACTCAATTCCTTCCCGTTTCAGTGAGTCACGTCGAAAAGTACTTCGAATAACTATAAACCAAATTACATTAGAAATGTATAAAAAATAAAAATTTAGAAAACTAATTCGTACAAAAAAACGTTCGTTTCCAAAAAAAAGAACAACGTCATATCGATTGACAATAACTTGGTAAAAGTAGTAACTTGTCAGTTTAAACTTACGCTCTTCCCTTTCAACTTCAGTAACCTGAAATTAAAAAAAAAAAGAAATTCAATCATTTACTACACGCAGCTTTTCACATATAATCAATTAATTGAAATAATCAAACTGTAATAAAATTGTTACCAAATAAATAATTTGTTTCCTAATTTTACCATTTGTAGAAGAACGAATCTATAAACCAGAGGAAGTCTTACCACAGTTTGAACCATTTTCAAAGTCTTCCACTTGTTTCTACAACGTTGACTATTTCTTACCTTGTTACGACAAACTTTTTTTCCAAAGTGTCGCTAGGCTTTAAATACTGAAATTGCGTGCGGGTAAAAAAAAAATAGGAGGCCTTATATCCGAAACGGGTGGAACTTCATTTTGAGCATCTTGTGCCCAAAGAGTGACTTCGTTTCAGTTCCCCTTTTTTACGTTGAAATTGAAATCATTTCCTTTTTAAAATAAATGTGCAGGAATAACTGCGTCTTCCAAAAAAGAAAAAACAGTTCGTTCCTTTTTCCTGGTAGCTATTCTTAGAAGCAGGAGCAGTGTGCTTACGCACTTTGCGTTTTTTTTCTTTTTCAAAACTAATTCATCCCCGTCTCTCAGAAACCATTAAACCCGCTGTTTCTTGTACCCGGGTAATTCCAAAAAAAGGCAAAGAACTTTATTTCATCCTGATGGTTTGTTGCTTACGCACTTTACGTTTTTTTTTCTTTTTCAAAACTAATTCATCCCCGTCTCTCAGAAACCATTAAACCCGCTGTTTCTTGTACCCGGGTAATTCCAAAAAAAGGCAAAGAACTTTATTTCATCCTGATGGTTTCGAACAAAATGTCCTCTTTTTCAGTCTAATTTTGGACTAAGAGTTATTGAGTTGTGCCAAAATGATGAATTGATGATCATTTTTATGAATAACTGAAGAGTCAGTTTTTTGAACAAGGGATATCTTGAGTTATAGAGGATAAGGTGACCTCAAAAGATGACAAGGCATATTGCCAATTTTTTTTGACTTGAATGACTATACAAAGTGCCACTTTGAGGTTATTGGCCAAAACTATTTTGTCTTCCTTGACAGATTGAATTTGGGATTACATGGATATTCTCGTTGTTATATCCAAGTTAATCCTGTTGGATTTTTGAAATTTCAGATATAAAATTAGTAAGTTTTAAAGCTAGATCGATTTAAAAAAAAATGTTTTTCAAAATTTATCACTATAAGGTTGTTCATCACTAGTGGCATCATTTTTTTGCACAATTTTTTTCATTTTTAATGAGAAAGCGAGAGTACTTTATTAAATTAACATGCAGAGTGGGTTCTAGAAAAAATTCTAAAAAGGTTTGTTCCAAAACCACTTAAACTGTTTTTGTGTTTTTTTTTTTTGAAAAATTTTAAAAATTGATAGAATCCTTGAAGGAGTCAATTTCAAGGAGTTTGGAAGTCACTCAAATTGATGACGTGTTTGAAGGCAAATTCGTCCCCTTTGAATTTGGCCAGGGCAGCGGCATCTTTCACAAATTTATTGCAAACTCTGGTGTAGCCTTCGTAATCAAGAAATCCAGTATCTTGGAACATATAAGAGAAATTTTTTAGTAATATTAGTTTATTAGAAAAAAAAAATTTGAAACTTATAATTTTATTTTATTTCAAAACTTACGCCCATAATCAACTTTGTCCATAAACCGGTTGAGCTCATTTTTCAATAACAGGTTGGCCCATACGTCCAAAAATGGTAACCATATGTCGCCGATCAATGACTTCCTTACCATGTTCGCATGAAGAATTACGACGGAAGGTATTTCGCATCACTGCAAAAAACAGAATTAACTAGTTAAAAAAACCACAGTTAAAAAAAACTCAAAATGACATGTTTTATTAAACTAAACATTTATAAATTACAGCTTTGCTTCTCGTTGGCACTTTGACGATCCTATATAAAAAAAAAGACATAACTAAAGAAAGTTCATTTTGTTTTTCTGAAGGTTAGAATTTTTTAAATAGAAATTTTAATGCTCCAGATAAAATTGTTTATTTGTAAATCAATTTTAACTTACCATTATTTAGTACTTTAATGTTAAAATTTTATCAATTTTCACAAAATGTTAAGAATTTTTTTTTTTTTTAATTTTTTAGCTTTTTTTAAGTTTTAACCTTTATAAAAGTTTTGGTCAAGTTTAACACTTTTTTGTTTGTGGTTACTTTCATGTTTGCGGAAGTTGTGCATTGGTTTTTATACTCATTTTGAGGGCCAGTAGAACGCAGATTATTGGAAAGAAACAAACAACAACCTATTTTTAAGTCCACAGGACCATTTGCAAAGAAAAGAAAAATTATTTCACTTTGTTTAAGTTTGGACTTAAAGCTGAATTCCAAGAATTCGCCAATGGCGCATAAATTTTTGGCAAAACTCCAATAATCGTTATAGACAAAAACATTTGGACAAAAACAAACTTTTTTTAACATTTCTTGACGAGAGCCAAATTTTGTTAAAATACACTGCTGTTCCCCCACGCCTACTAGAAACTAAATGAAATCCTGGTTAAAATCAATCACTTTTTAGCCAAAAAATTTGCATCTGATGAATTTCAAACTAAAAACTAACTAAAAGTAGCTTTTCTCAACTAGACGTGTTTAATTGTTAGATTTTTTTTAAATATTACAAAACGAAGCATCAACCATTAAAGTATTGTGGTGTTTAGAACTTTTTAAAATGACGTTTGTTTTTTCTGGAACTAATGTAGTATCACTTTCCGCATTTGACAACCCAGTGATCAGTTCCTGTTCGTCGAGAGACATCGGTTGAATTTCTCGTCTTGGCAACTTTCCATTAAAGTGTCGAAGATACTAGGAAAACCGAGATCAAAATTAGATTCTTACAGAGAACTAACTAAGCACTAAGAAGCAAGATAAAAGTTGATGATTTCAAAAAAAAATTTAAAAAAAATTAACTTTTAACTGGAGAAATTTTTTTAACGCATAACTTTTTTTTTAACAAGGTACTATAAAAGAAGGGCGCTAAGAAATGCTAGTAAGCCACTTTAGAGAGCTAAGCGACTTTTTTGTATAAGTTGCTTCGTACATAAATTTTTTTTTTCAAAAATTCTTTGCCAAAAATAAAACTGCCAAGTTTTGTTTAAAATATTGCAACGTCGTCAAAGTGTTCAATTGAAAAAAGTTTAAAGGTCATCGAAGGTCATATGTACACTTGTAACCTAACACCTAACTGGTTAAATTTGATACATTGAATAATATTTATGTAGTAGATGTTATACTTTTTTCTTATTTTTTTTTACCACCATGAGAGATGCTACTGTCAGTAGCGCCTTGACCTTGACATTGAGTTCTTCTTTAAATTTGATACCAAAGTGAGTTGATGTTGAATGAAGTTTGGGTTGGAGGTCAATCCAGTCTCCACGTATTAGAGCCCAGTCAATCCCACCATAAGTTTTTACCTAAAAAAGTTTTGCTGGTAAAATAATTGGCAAATTTATAAAACATTGGCACTGTGTAATTTTACCGTAAAAATCCTCTTGAGATGTTTTCCCTCCTGCACGAACCCGTGTCCGGGTTTCAGAATTGACCTTCTTGAGATAAAAGCAAAAGTTTTCCCATCAGCATCTTTGATATGAATTCTGGGTCGCCAGTAACGTCGTTTCTCTTCTACAAAGCCGAGTAAAGTTCCAGGCGGAGCGTAAATTTTCATAATCTTAATTTCAATCAAAATTTTGAAAAAAAATGGAGGGAAACAATTAATTGTGATTTAATTTAATTTTACTATTTTGGTAAAAATGTATCCTTGAGCTGTGGCTATAATTCGCATGAGTTCGTTTTCTTCTTCATCAAAGCATGAATATTCAGTTGATCCAGGCCACTTTAACTTTTCAACACTCGGAGATTCAGAGTAGACGTGTAGTAATTTGTGCGCATGCGCATTCAGTAGCTGAAATATACTTTCTTCACTTTTGCGCATGCCTGAGAAAAATTAGCAAATGGCTTAAACTAGAATATATTTTCATAGTTTGCATATTATTTCAAAAAAAAAGTTTGCATTTACAGCCTGATTTCCATGAACAGTGTCGGTGCCTCAAGAAAAGTTTGTTAGGTTTTTTGAATATTCTCAATTCTGGTATTGTTTCTGGAAGCATTGGTCCTTTTCAAAAAAATGAAATTTTCTAAATTTTTAAATTTTGACACTTAAAAAAAATTTCGTTTTTTTTAAATATAAATTTTATGATATTTTACCAACAAATAGAGTACAGGCAGAAGTTCGAGAAATTTCATCATTCCCTCCAATGTTACGTTGAGCCATAACAACTTTAGCTAGAGTCAAGTCACTTCTAAATTCTAGCGGTAAAGCTGTCGATGCGGAAGAACTAGGTGGTTTTAGAGAACGCTTGACGGTGATTGGTTCATTGACATTTTTGTAATTCATTTTCTAATTCACGCTCTTTCATTCGACGATATCTTGCTTTAATACGAAGAAGACTCTGATAAATTCGCAAGTTCATAAAATCTGCCTCTTTTCGGGCTCGTTCCGCTCCGGAAAATTTTATCCCGATGAATTTTTTCCAATTGCTCTTTTTTGTATTGATTCACATCTTCTTCCCGCGAATTCATAAGTGACTCGCAGTCGAAAACAGTCGAAGTATTGGATTCACCAGGTTTATCATCTACCCAAAATTAGCAAAGAACAACTGATGGAAATGAAAAGCATTTAATTTGGTTTTTTTTTTACTGAATAAGTTGATTATAACTTTTACTTTTTGTTCCATCTTTGTGGTGATAGTGAAACCGCAAGTTTTTTCTTGGTGGAGAATTTATAATTTCTATTCCTGATCCTTCCGAACTCAATGTTCCAGTTGACCCTGACCCATCACTGGAAATGGTTGAAGCACTACCTTTCGGGAGGTCAAGTGATGGTCGAACTTCGTCCTTTTGATTTTTGTGTAGATCTTGAGCTTTCAACAAAGTAGTAGGTCCTAAATGGTCCAAAAATGTTACTCGTTTTTCCGAAGATGATGGAACGTCAACGGATTTGAGTTTTGGTGGAGGTGGCATTTGATTAAGTGTGTTTTAATTTTTAATAAAATTAACAAATTAATTTTTTTTCTAAATTATTATTAAACTTAGAAGGTTTTGAGCTTTATTTTTGTTCTAACTACAACAATTGCTCACTAAAATTCGTTGACGTAGAAACGTAGTCTATCAAAAGATCGCATTTTTAGTTGTTTTTTTTTATTACTTGTTTGACTCCTACAAAATTCAATCAAAATTATTAACATCTTATAAGAATCGTACATTTTTTCTTACAAAATATACAACTCGTATTTCTACAAAATGTATCCTAGTTTCTAAAACCCACATTCAGAGACTAAAATGTTCTTTTTTTTTTTTAAAAAAAATTGTAATAATTTGGTTGAACGTTGTATGGTTCAGCCTTTCAATTTTTGTTCTTGAGAAAGTAAAAGTTCAAAAAATTCTTTCAATGACTGAAATTTTGGACGAAGTTCTGGCTCCAAGTTCCAGCAATCGAGCATCCGTTCGTATCTATAGTTCAAAAAAAAAATAGAAATATTGTTTTACAAGTTCAACTCAAAGAGAATGAAACTTATTAGTGATAAGTTATAACGCTATTATTAAAGTTTTCAGAATCCTTACATTTCAGCCGTAGCATATTTCGGTTTTTGCATGCGTAAACCATGTTCCAATTCTTGAACAAAACCAATTTCCCAAGAAAGACCAGGAAAAGGCATGTCACCCAGAGAAAATATTTCCCAAATAGTAACACCAAATGACCAAACATCTGACGTTGTTGAAAATTCAAGCTTGCGTAATGACTCAATGGCCATCCATCTCCAAGGAAGTGGTTCTTGACTACATTTTACATATTGTGTGTATTCATAGAGACGACGGGAGAGACCAAAATCTGAAATTTTGGCAGTTCCGTCTTGCGTAAGAAGAACATTGCGAGTGGCCAAATCAGCATGA
>JABASK010001039.1:0-10889 GCA_019776465.1 Rambutanura hunanensis | reverse complement strand
CTTTCTCCGCCATTCCTTTGGTAGATGGTCACAACTATAAGAAAAGAAATTACAAAATATTACAATTTTAAATGCTAAATAATACTATAATATTTTACTCAATTCGACTCAATTTGATTTCAAAAAAATAAATATAAATAGTAATAATTAATCGTCCAGAATACATTCTCTTAGAAAAAGGAATAAATTTACCAGTTCTATGTGGATGTTTACGACGCTCAGTCTCAAATATGTATTCTTCAGTCTTTGTGACAAAATTTTCGCTGAAAAGCTGTCGAATACTGGCAGGTTCCGCTGGCTGTGACAATGCGTTAATCTCTTCCAAATTACTTAATGGAGGTGAATGACTGTAGTCTATCGGTTGCTAATGAAATTAAAGAAAAAAGTGTTATTGAACCTTTTTGTTATTACTTACTATAAAACCAAACGAGTGATAAGGGAAAGGGAATTAATTAATAAAATATTACAAAATTATATTACATTATGACTGTTATTATAATATTATAACAACATAGCTTACAATTGGAGGCAGTTTAAATTTGTGTGACTTGTCCAGAGAATCAATATCTCGTTTTAGTTTATTCGACTCAATACTTTTTTGAATAAAATTGAGAAGATGCCCAGTGGAACGACGAAGACTTCTTTTAGAATCTTGAAATAAAAATGATTTAACTGGAGGTGGATTTACATTTTGCTCTTCTTTATGTTCTTCTTGTCCAATCAATGAAGTCATACAACCCACAGTCAATTCTCTTCTGTTTAGTTCACCTTCATCTTCAACAAGTACACAAAACTTAGGTCCTTTTCTCCCCGATTTATGTTTCTTTCGACAATACTTTGTAAGGGATTCCTTGAGTTCAAAACTATTCCATTTGTATCTTTCAAATTGAGCACAATTTGCAATTACGCCAACTTTCTTTGAAGGATCAAGGCAAAGTCCACCTGAAACTCCCTTTACTATTCTTTTCTCCAATTCATGCCTCTGGTCCAATGTCAACTCGTCCCTGTTGTCTAAGCTAACATCTTGACAGAGTAATGCTTTGACTCTCAGTTGCTCCATGGGACATTCAGGATTAGTCAGTCTCATACGCTTGAATGCTATTCGCTTCATCTTCCAGCTCAGAAGTATCATGACTTTGTCCTGTGATTTGCCGTGTGTTTATATAAAAGGCCCGATCATCAAAACTCTTGAGAATTAGTTGCTCCAGATCAGTAAGAATTGCTTCAGTCGTTGGTTTGAGCACAACTCGGCGCGTGATTGGATTCTTGATTCCACTTTCTTCGGATGTTGAATGACGAAAGTCTCTTACTTCACACACGACACAATTGGGATGATGAATTAAATTGATCCCGTGTTCTCGTTCTAAAGTTGAAACAAGTCGATGCGGAACAGTTTCAGTGTCAATGCAATTCGTTAAATAAGTTTCGCTGTAGGAAATCAATTGACTTTCACGGTACAAAAGAGCTTCGTTGTCCACAGTTTCAGGTAGGTAGACGGAAAAAGTGTATCCATTTCTATCTCCTCCATATAAATTAAGGATGAGATAGGCTTTTGTGGAGTGTTCGAACTTATAACCGTTTTCATCACTCTCCGTTTTCATCACTCACTAAATTATTATCTTCTGTTTCTGTATCAAATCCCGAACACCCTCGTTTTCTTTTCTGCAATCCTCTTTTATCAGTTTCTTTGTAATGATTTCCTTGTGATCTGATTACTTCTTCACTATGAGTTTCGCCAGTTGCATCTGTGGGTATAACTCCTATACTGTTAACCCGGCTATGTAATTTTGGGTAGTGATGAGGCATAATAATTCCTTCTTCACAGGTATTGTTGTTTGTATAATGAGGATTACAACCCGTCGAACTATCCATTGCAAAAGTTTTTTTGGTTGGGGACAAAAGGGTTGCCAAGAATGGGTAGCGATGGATTAATACCTCGTGGCTCCGGAGTGGACAGTGGACTTTCCGTGACGTCTAACTGCGATACAACTGATGAATTATTAAAAGTACTTCCCGTTTGGGAATGTGACAACCGCCAATGCAATATCTGCATTTGGATCTCTGTAATAGAACAAAGTATTTACTTATTAATATCATCAAATAAAATATTCGTTTTCTCCCACCATAAATATGTCGACAAATATAAGACATACCAGTCACAACCTACCTAACAACAGCGCTAGACACGTTTCGTTACTCGACAAAAAAATTAAATTTAAAATGAGGTTTACTAACTTTTTTATTTTAGTGGAGTAAAGTAGTTTATAACATGACGTAAAACCGGGCCAGGGATAGGTCTTATTGAAGGGTAGTCTAACACGGTAACCATTACAGTAGTAGTGGCTTACTATCGTATACAACCAAGCACAATTTCCCCCAAAATATAGTCCGGTTTATTAACTCCTAACTTAACATGCCGATTAGTGTTTAAAGTTTGAATACGTACCGCAATCAAGAAACCAACTTAGATACTAAGTTTAAAATTCAAAGCAAAGTATCGGAGTTGGAGATAGCTTACATGAGTTGATGAAAGAAGCATTCAGAAATTGAATAATTCCAGGAGATGAAATGCTCATAATGTGTTGGATTTAGAACAATTGAGTAGAATCAGCTGGGCTTTGAGTGTTTCCGTTCTTGTCCAAAGACCTTGGTTTTGACAGAATTTTCTTTGGTTGCAAAACGAACCGTATAAATGTGAAATGATACCAAGTATTCCCTGTAAGAAAAATATGAAAGGCGATTGAGGTCAAGGTGAACTCTGTTTTTATACTCCAAATAGCTAACCTAATTTTTCTACGTACCTAGTTTCCTGAGCTCTCAACGGTCAAGCGCAAAGTAACTTGAAAGAATTAAAACTGAGATCAAGTGAGTGATGAAGTAAGTCAAATCTGAAACAGAATCAACTTTTGATGTGTAAATTAGTTCAATCAACCAAAAAGAGTTTGTAAGAACGCACTAGTACTGTCAACATTCGTAACTTCATAATGATAAAGTGGTCTTACCGAATTTGTTCCTGAGGGTAAAGTTCCAGGGCGGAAGATAAATGGTGATTGATTTAAATTTCAAGGAATAGAATCAACAATTTCAATTTGAAAAATGAATTGATTTGAAATCTAAGTTTATTTTGATTTTCTGAATTCAAAACAGACGTCTTCTCGCTCCATTTCCAGTTCAACTTGAAAAAAGTACAGAGAAACTTTCTCTGTTTCTTGTGAAAATCCCGGCACCTTCCCAGCTGTGAGGAAGTCAAAGAAATGAAGAGATAAAGAGGGCGGTAGAGATGGCACCTCACGTCACCTTGCACGAATGAGGCCTCACACGCCAAAAAACATTTCAAAACCTCACACCGACTTAACTGCATTACAAATTAATTTGGAATTATAGTTTTAAATTTAACAACTGAAAAATAAGGTCAAGAAGTGGGGTTTATGCAAGGCTTCCTCTTCTTTGTGACCTTTGCATTTTCTTTTGTGAGGACATTGTGAAGACATTCAGAAAATCCATAATGTTGAGGAAATTTAATGAAAATAAACTTAAATTTGAATTATTGCAAAACGTTGTGGAAAATGAAAATGACAATTTGTTATGTTTGTATTTCACATAACGTTCTTCTCCGAGAAATTCTTATGATTTCCCTCCCATGTTTCTAATCCTTAATTGGCGAGAAATAAGAAATATTCTATAGATATGATTCTGTATACTCAACCTACACACTTTCCATCTTTTCTACTTACCTTCTTATAATGAAAAATGTTATCCATTTGTAATCTCCAAAAAATGTTACAAGATCCGGCAAAACAACCCTCTGATGTCCTCAAGTGAATTCCGTATGAAGAGGGAGGATTTTGAGTCAAATGATTATGCTTGGTTCTCCACATTATCTCACACTTTCGTTTCCAACATTTCCATTTCTGGTAAAAGTATCACATCTAGGATTGTTACGATATGTGAATTCTCTTAATTTGCAAGTTTAAGACAAAAATGGGATCAAGTGGAGTAACAATCATCATATTCTACACCTTATCCATTCATTTATTTATTCTTGTCTTGGAAATACGGACAAAAGAAGTTGAAGAAAGTGTAAATGTTGGAGAGAGATACAGTGGAAGTAATAATAAGTTTGGACAAGGAAATAGTAAAGAATTATATGGAGCGGCTGGGATTCCTCAAGGATGTCCACATCAATTCGGTGGTCGGTGTGCTTGTGAATATCGAATAGATAAAACATATGATCCTAATCCAAGAAAACAAAAGTATTTTGTGGATTGTGATACTAGCGGATTCAAAAATACTTCTATGCTAGAATATTTGCCTGTTGAAACTGAGGTACATTCAAATACTTGATTATTTTAATTCAAATATCAAATATTCAAATATCATATCATTGCTGATATGAAAGAAAGAATTAAAATTGAACCGTGTGTCTCTCATAGGTTTTGATTTTTACTGGAAATCAATTGTCAAGATTAAGAAGTAGGATTTTTGGAAAAGAAAGTCGACTACCAAATTTAAGTGTCATTGACATGTCAAACAATCAAATTACTCAAATTGATGAAAAAGCATTCGACAATGTAGAAAATGTCCAAATTTTAAATCTTGCACATAACAGACTTTCAAATTCCAGTCTCCATAATCATCCTCGACTTTTTTCAAACTTTGGATATCTTCGGGAACTCTACTTGACCAATACATTTGATGACGAAGTTTGGTAATTGAATCAGATTAGAACAAATCATTTAAATTGTAATTTTTATATTCATTTCTTCACCTATATTTTTGTTTTTTTAGGTCATTGTCAGATTTATCCAAAATTTTCCTTGAATCCAATTTGAGTAAAGTGGAGAAAATCCATCTGGGCCTTAATGAATTAAGTATAATTCCAGATCCATCAGCCTTTTGTCCACTTTCGTCTCTTCGTCATCTGTATATTCCTCAAAATGAATTGACAGATGATGTTTTGTTAAATACAAAATGTCTTCCTGACTTGGAAGTAATCGATCTTCGTGAGAACAAAATTCAAACTATCAATCCCAAATCTAATTTATGGAAATTACTGGATTTAAAGAATGGAAGAGGAGAGAGTATTCGTGTTGAATTATTGAAGAATCCATTTCGATGTGATTGTAATCTCAAATCATTTATTTCATGGCTTAGAGGAGCATTAATTGACAATCCCGATCGGATACGTGACAATGAAGATTTACGCTGTGCAACGGGTTTACCACTTAACAATACAAATATGTATATTCGGAAGGTCGAGGTCACACTTTGTGATCCATTCACTCTGTCCACCACTCCATCACATGTCACCTCAACTCTCACTTGGATCTTTATAATTCTCATACTTGTTGTCATTTTTAGTTGTTGCTACGCCCAACGTAGTCATCTTTTAAGAAAAGTCAGTCCGATAATTCATCGTGTTTCATCTGGTGTCCATTACACTTCAATTGACAGAAATGAAACTGCCGAAATTACGCCTGTTTGAGCATTTTTATTATCAACTAAATTTCTAATTTGAATTAACTATATAATATTCTTTTTCAAAAGCTTATAAAGTAGTTAAGACTGAAGTATTAGATGTAATTTATAATAATGGTAAATAAATGGTATGAACGTAAATTGTAATTTAACTTGTCATAATAATAGCCTAACATTCCTAACTCATAATGGCTCTGTCAGTTAAAATGTTCGGTCTGTCTCTTTCGTAGTGATTTGGTTCATTTACTTGATGAAAAGTATTTAATTAGGCAAAACTAGGCTGTTAGTTTACATGTAAGCTTTGAGAAAAAAGAAAAAAGAAAGTACTTTATTCCACCGCAGTGTAACGTTGTTCTTTATTTTTTTTATATTACCTACTTTCTGCCACAATTAGTAGTAAATTGTCTGGAATAAGTTAAAATGAAAGTCTAATATCTCAATTGGGAAAGTTCTTATAAGTCACCCTCTCTCAAACCCTTTTATATTTTACTTGATTGTTCTTTAATTGGTGAAGGCGTGTAAATTGTATTTTGCTATGAACCACAAATTCCATTTCCAACACACTTTCTCACCAAGCAACAACACAATAAACAATTTAACTGGCAATATTTTAATGTTATCAATCTAACCTTCATCCACCAACTACGTCGACCCATCTCTCTTATCATCAATCACCCATCAGTACTCACCCACCAGTCCGTGTAGTGCAGTGTGTTCACTCTCACTCTTAAGTCAAGACTAACCTCAGGCAAAGGCACTAAAGGCAGTTAAAAAATACTAAAAAATACCTGTCTCCATTTGAAGATATAACATGATCCATACTTTTTCGTTTAGATCCCGGTGAACAATGTTCGTGTAAAAATCAACAAAGAATATTAATTGAAATAACTAAACTTCTTCTAAAAAAACTTATAAATGAAAGGTTTTCCTTTGCAGAATACGGGACGCAGGACGCTTGATCTTTGCATTCGCAATAATTTTTGGTTCGCTTATCTTCCATGATTCTTTTAATAACCAATCTACAGTTAGGTTAGGTGTAGAAGAATTCTTAGCGGAGGTGGTGACTGGTGAAAGTAGATGAGAAGAAAGTTACAGGAGCATCAAATTGAAGTGAAGTTTTATAACTTGTAATACTATTATTATTAGATTAACAAATATTATACGAGTAAAGGTGTTAAAAATTACAATAATTAGTAAAATACTAATATGTTCCGAATAAAAATTTATTGAAAAAAATAATTAGCAGAGGGAGGTTTCGATCCGTCCGACCTTTGGGTTATGGGCCCAACACGCTTCCACTGCGCCACTCTGCTAACGTTACAGGATTCAAGAAAAATACATCTTTATAAAGTAAATCTCCGTATCATTGAATTTAAAGTTGTAAAAAAAGGATAAATATGATAAGATTGGGTTAGCTTAGCTTTTTGAGCGGTCAAAGGTGCCTTATTCTGTATCTCGATTATTTTAAGTGACTTAAGGAAATCTTGTCAAGTAGTACCGCATTGAATAATAATTATTCTAGTTTCATACCAGCGTCGCTTCCTGTGACCTTCTAGAATGATAAAACCACGAAAATCGAAAAAAAAAATTTTTTTTTGGAAAAAGTTGAAAAAAATCGAAAAATGGGAAGGTTGTAACTGTGGGTCAAAAAATTTTTTTTTCTTAAAAACGTTTGCAAACGTTTGTGGAAGGTTAAAACGTGAAAAAACGAAAAAAAATAATTTTTTTTTAGAAAATTTTTTTGGGTCGGTACTTTGAAAATTTTTAGTTACTCCTATACTCTAACCCCCTTTGCGTACCCAAGGGTATTTCTGCCGTTCCACTGACTTATTAGCGGAAGGTCCGCCGAAACCGATCACGTTCCTTTGAATTCGAGTATTAAGGATTAATATTTCAGGGTTTGGAGCTTCGCTCCATTTTGTTTGCGACTTTTATAAGCGTTATAAGAATTTTACGTTTGAAAAATCGCTGATGTCATGAAAAATTGAACAACTTTTTTTATCATCTAAATCTTCAATAAAAAATTAAAAAAAAAAATTATGAAATTGCAGATAAGTAGTTTGGATTAGTGTTACGCTAACCAAATCTAAATGTTTTAATAATGAAACAATTAGCTGGATTCTTTGTTTTTGGCATATTTTTTGAAAGATTAAAATAGCAGTAAGTAAATTCCATTATGGCTGTAGCAATTTTAATGCTAATTCCTCCATGAGTTCCTTATTCAATAACTCAGAATCAAATTTTGATTTCTTCGGTCTAGAACTTGTAGTTGGATTATGCTCTTCCATAAAATCGTCATTAATAGCACTACGATCAATTATTCTCTTTGACCTTTTCTTGCCATTAAGTCGCGAAATAGATTTTTCAGATTTCCGAAACAACTCCTCACTGTCTTCATCAGATCCTTTCGGGCCATATATTTTGTCTGGGTCTGGAACCCAATCCAAGTTAACTTCTTCTTCTGATTCATCTTCTTCTCCAAAGGATGCTTTGCTATTAACTTCCTCATCTGCTCTCCCTTTCCGTTTCAACTTTTCCTTTAATCGTTTTTCCCTGTGAAACAATTATTAAGATAATATGAGAAAAGTGGTGGGAAGAGTAATTAGTAGTCTAGTATTTTAGAAGATCATTATTCTGGGAATGCAACCAAAAAGGAATTAAGGGAGTAGACATTACTTTTTGGTATTCCATCGTACGGTCGTACTGTACTGTATAGTAGTGTGAACTGTAACACAATGAGTTAGGTTTTTCTTGGTAACGAATGCGCTATTTTACCTGTGCTTGTCTCGAACTCTTTCACGAAATATTTGACGATCATATTTGTCTTCGAGCGCCAATATTTGTTTGGCTTTCTCAATATCAATCCCTGACTCATTTTCACGCTCGTAAGATTTTGCGAGATCGGACTGTCGATCTCTACGAATATCTGACACGATTGATCCTTCCTCATCAAAGTTGACGTGTTTGTTAACGGAAATGTTTTTCTTGAGCAACTTTTTAGCGACATTGGCTTTTGTCTTTGGCTTTTTTGCTTTATTCAATTGTTGGATGGGTTCGTGGTCAACAGACTCAATGTCAGTATCCGTCAGTTTACTTTCCTTCTTTCCAACAAATAAATCATCCAAGTCTTCGTTATTATCATCGTCATCTGAAAAAAGTTGGACGGCAAGTTAAGTTTGGTACATACTTTGATAAACTTCATTTTTATCCATCTACACTCTATTTAGTACCTCCAATGGAGAAATCGAATGCGACTCCACATTTTGGCCTGACTTCTTGCTGGACCACATTATCTTGACTGGATGAGGCTGAATTCAAGTTTGATTTCCCTTTTGATCCCATCTGTTTGTGAAGGAATCGAATACGAGGTGGCACCGCCAGACCAAGAGATCTCCACAAAAATTAAATTGTTAGATGAATCGAATGATTTCATAAAAAGTGGTCAATATATGAAGAGACAAACCTGGCAAATGATGAGAGTTCAAGCTGTGCCACATCAAAAATTGCTTTGTTCTTCATCAAAAAGACAAATTTCAAATATGCTTTGAATGCTCTTTGTGCACATTCTTTTAGAGTTGAATCGCGCGCAAGTAAAGCTTCGAATTTTCTTTGAACCGACGTTTGCTTGCTTGGATTTAATTGAATTTTATCAATTGGGATTTTCTTTTTTTCTAATTCGATTTTCATGCCATCTTCCTCGGACGGAAGTAGGAACATGAGTGCTTCTCCGTTTTGATTAATTCTAGCTGTTCTTCCTACTCGGTGAATGTACGTTGTAGCATCTTCTGGACAATCTAATTGAATCACCCAATCAACTTCTGGAAAATCTGCAATATTTCCAGAATAAGCTTTAATTAATAAGCTGTAAATAAGCTTTTAAAAGTTTTTCTGAAGAAGGAAAAGTAAGGTTGAAAATGTTAACCACTCTGCAATGACTGCCTGCTGACTAAATGAGACAAACTCTTGCTTTCGCTCGGCATTCCCACAAAGTGTAAAGTTTACCTAAGCCTCTCGATGCGATATCTGTTGCCAAAAGTACAACTGCTTGTTTTTTACAGAACTCTTCATAAACGTTCATCCGTTTTAGTTGATGTAGAGAGCCGTGGAGGGCCAATATGCTCATACCTGGTCTCATTCGGCAGAACAACAAGTAAACGAACCGTACCTTAAATAACAAACCGTGTATCAGTAAGTTAAAAAAACTGGTTTTATGCTATTTTCAGTGATATTTCTAAAATACTTGTTTGCAACTGGACAAGAATACGAGAATCTTGGATTTCTTATGATGCTTTAAGAAAGACCAGAGAGTGTTTAAGTTTGGATTGTAATGGTATGACAACATAACTCTGTTGCAATGTTTCTGGAGTGCTGGATGCAGAATTTTCATGTACGGAGACGTAAACGGGGGATTTGAGGCTCAACCTGGCTAAATCCTTTATAGATCTGAAAATAAAAATAAACAAGTTAGTTCAATAAACACTTCAAACTTTTCAATTTTTATACTTAGTCTGCGTTGCAGAAAATAAAAGCGTCTGTCGCTCCGGAGGAAGGTTGTCAATGATGGCATTCATAGTTGACTCGAACCCCATATCCAGGCAACGGTCTGCTTCATCAAGAACTAAGATCTATTGGAAGTGAGAATAAAAGTCATAGTTAAAGTATATATTAATTCTTTTGAGTTTAGAGATTACAAGTGAAAGGTAGACCTGTAGTTTTGAGCAGTCGAAAACCGGATTCTCGTCCATATGCTGGAGAAGTCGTCCGGGAGTACATATCATAATATTCACTAGATCCATCCTTTTCTTTTCAAACTTCAAGTCTTTTCCGCCTTTATAATAAATTAAATTAATTAAAAGAGAAATGAAAATTTACGTCATGACTGGTGTCTGGACTACCAACCGATTGGTCTTGGTAAGTAAAAACCGGAACCAATACTTGGACGGACTAAAACTACTAACTAACTAATAATTAATCAATGGATTTACCGATAATAAGGCCTGCGGAAAAGTCATGTTTTGCTCCAATCTTTCGGATAGTCTCAAATATCTGGTAGGCAAGTTCTCTGGTCGGGGTTATTATCAAAGCTCCAAGGCCATCCGCCTTACTCCACAGTTTCGTAAATAAGATCTCTATAATCTAAGAAACATTTGGTGGTAATTTCAAGAGAGAAAAACTCGAATTTGTCAGTATAATCACTATGTAGGTAAGTATTGTGGTGGGTAAATTACGGGAATTAAGAATGCCAAGGTTTTGCCACTGCCAGTTTTCGCTGCTCCAAGAATGTCTAAACCACGGAGGGCCAGCCCAATGGATTCTTTTTGTACTTCAGTTGGCTTTAAAAATCCAGAAGTCTTAAGACCACTTAAAGTCCTCCTTGACAAGGGAAACTCCTTGAACGTAGTAATTTTAGC